>PVHY01000972.1:0-182209 GCA_004024945.1 Uropsilus gracilis | reverse complement strand
AAAATGAGAAATGGAGGTATTACATTCCCACACTTCAAATTATATTATAAAGCCATAATAATTAAAACAACATTGTGCTGGAACAAAAACATCACACAGACCAATGGAACAGATATAAAGTCACACATGTATGGCCAACTAATCTTTGACAAAGGGGCAATAAGCATATATTGTAACAAGGACAGCCTCTTCAATAAATAAATGGTGCTGGGGAAACTGGACTATTACGTACAAAGAATGACTCTAGACTACTCCCTTACACCATTAACAAAAAAAAAAAAAAAAAAACTTAAAATGGAAAAACAACAGTGTGTAAGACCCAAAATCCTAAAATGCATAGAAGAAAACATAGGCAAAACACTGCGTGACCTATACCACAAAAAAAAAAAAAATCTTTTGGAACACATCTATACATGCAAAGAAAATGGAAGAAAAGATAAACAGCTGGGACTACATCAAACAAAAATCCACTGTACAGCAATGAGACAATAATTAAAACAAAAAGATACCCAACTGAGTGGGAAAAAATTTTGCACTCCACCCAACTGACAAAGGTCTAATATCTAAGATTCACAAAGAACTCACACAACTCAACAAAAGCAAAGCGAAAAAGGTCAATCAAAAAAATGGGGAAAAGAGCTCAAAAGACACTTCTCTAAAGATATACAAAAGACCAACAGGTATATGAAAAACTGCTCAACATCACTTATAAGCAGGGGAATGCATATCAAACCACAATGAGATATCACCTTACACCTATAAGAATGGTTCATATCAAAAAAAAACTAACAAGAAGAAGTACTGGCACAGATGTAGACAAAAGGCAATACTCTTACACTGCTGGTGTGAATATAAACTGATCCAGCCACTGTGGAGAGCTGTATGGAGAACCCTTGAACTGAAAATGGAACTACCATTTGATTCAGCAATTCCACTACTAGGAATCTACCCAAAGGATACTAAAACACTAATTCAAAAAGATACCTCTACTTTCATGTTTATAGCAGCAGTATTTACAAAGTCTAGGATTTGGAAACAATCCAAATGTCCCAAAACTGACAAATGGATGGAGAAAATTTATGGTATGTTTACACAATGGAATATTATTTAGCAATCAAAAAGACAAATACTGCATTGGTGATAACATAGATGGAACTAAAAGGAATCATACTAGTGTATATAATCCAGAAAGAAAAAGACAAAATCCAGATTGTCTCACAGGTGGAATGCAAGGAAAACAAGCAAAAGTACCAAAAAAAAATTCAAAAACTAACAAGATGACAAAACTAAAGTAAATAGCTAGGAAGGGTTAGAAGGGAGAGGAAAATCAGGGAAGGGGTGAACACAGAAAATCCTGAGGTTGGTTCACAGGTGATATGGTGAATATAATGATGTAAATATAAATATATATATATATATTTATATTTACATCATATAATATATATTTAATAAAAATAATTTATAATTGTTTAAAAAAATGAATTGCTGTGGTCTAACCAATGTTGCCTAACAAGGACACAGTCCACAGTATAACCCACTTCCTCTTTTCTAAGTCACATGAAGAACCCATGACACCTAAACATTGAAAAAGATGAAAAATATGCCAGATGATTAAGTAAATGATACTAATATCACATAAAACAGACTCTAAGACAAAGAAGCGTTAACAGAACTAGAAAGTCCCTAATCTGTATTTGCATTTCTTGTTCTTCACTGCAGCCAAGCTTCTCACCTGGAACACCACTAAGTGCAGTTCAGTTGCACACATGCAGGGCACTTGAGTCAACTGTAGATCCACCTGTGATGGTGGCTACATATTATCTGGGTGTGCAGAAGGCTACACCATACAGGTCATTTACGTCTAGGCCATGCATACAACCATGAAATTGCCCACAGGCATTTTTCTCAGAATGTGTCCCTGTTGTTAAACAATGTAGGTCTGCATTCTGGAGTTTGGGAAGAATGCCCTCTACATTCCTTGATATAGCCATATGTTTTCATTGGTTATCCTTCTCAGTCCTTGGTTTATAAAAAGAAACATGGAGAACATTTTAAAGTCAAGACACCACCACACTCAGATTGCACTATGTTCCAACTGTTTCTGCTTCACTGTCAGATCTTTGTTCCCAATAGCTGCAGCATTTTATCTGCCCCTCATGAAATTCTGTCCATCCAGGATAACACACTAATCTGTTACAAGTGGTACCATTGCCTAATATGTATTTGGGGACTAAGAACTAAGATGAGCTGTCTGTAAGTTACTCATGCTACTGGCCAGGTATCATTACTGGACAGTTCATGCGCTTGCCAAATAAAGATGGCGATATATTACATTCTGCTCTTCAAGAGGTCGTTAGCTAAAAATGAATTGAAATCAGAGAATTCAAAGGGAAAGAACAGTTTACTCTGCTTACAGTTTCAATAAAGAGGGAAAATGCTTTATGTAGATGCCAGCAATTCCCCTGTATATGTTATTATAAAGCAAACAGCCAAGCCCGGGTAGTTAATGCAATGAAGGGAAATGAATAAATCCCTGTCCTGTTATCTTTCAGATCCTGTGGATATGTAAAAGTGTGTGCAATGTTCATCAAATGATTGTGGCAGAAATGCTAATGCTCCAGCAGCATTGGGAAGCCCTAGACCATTTAGATCCTCCTCCAGTGGCGACTGTCAGTCAAACATAGCCCCTTTAGAAAGTCAATGTGTTTATCACACATGACAAGGAAAATTACAACTTTTAGCACTGATTGACAAACAGCTTTTTACAATTATTCTTATATGTAAACAATTATTCTTTCTCTTCATAAGAGTGAGAGAAAAATGGGAGATTTGACTTTGTAGTGACAGAAATTAGATGGGTAGAAAGCAGGGAATAGTGGCAGGACAGGGGGCAGTGGGTATAATGAAAGATGGGCACAAGAAACTAAAAATATATTCATTTTCTTTCTTAATTGTTATGGTTTCAAAGATGTGCCTGATTCAAAACATTTCAAAGTGCACGCTTGAAGTGTGAAAGTTGTCATGTCAGTTATACTCTCAAAAAAATTTTTTTATTAAGAAAAACAGGGAAGACAGAATTAGAATGTGCCACTTTGTCAACCCAGTGGAATAATATCAAATAAGAATCATTGATGAAAACCTCATCAGTACCTGGAACTATATCATTTCAATGCCACTCCAGTTGAACAAGATGTTGTGCCTTTCTGATACATGCAACACCACACTTCCATTTTACTTGGCACAACAACTGAGCCTAACTATGGTCAAGGCCCTGGTCTGCAACTGACTTCTATTTGTAAAAGAAATGGAAGAACAAGTTAAATGCAACAGAAGCTAAGTTCAGAATGTGGCACATCATGTAAGATATCTGACCAGTTTCTATACAAAATCCTTGTTGCAAAGAAGTGACCCAGGAAAGAAGAGGCCTGTTCTAAATTTTAAAAGAAAATTCTAAAAAATAAAATTAAAAAAGTAGACAAAAAGGTAAAACTCAAAAAGGTTGAAGGAATTTAACTAAAGCCAACCCTTGGCATTTACATTAAGGCAGTATTTCCTCAGTGCTTAAGGCAACTGGAGTAACTAGACACTGAACTAGGTGTAAATATTACCCGAAGTTGTTATCATCTTTGGTAAGTGAACTATGATATTTTCTTAGTGTGTAAAAAAATTATCTATAAATACAGTTTAAAAGACACAGTAGTACCACCAAGTTTGAGATGTTCCTTAACATACAGAAAATATCTAAAACAAGGTAATAAAAAGATAGGTAAAATTGTGATGAAACCATAAACTCTCATTTATCTGACTGATGGATGTGTATTCTTTATACTAAAGTTACTTTTGCTAATGTTTAAAGTATCCCAAAAAAATGTAATGAAATTTATTTTATAAAAGAGAATTCACCAACATTATAAAATATAAATTCTTACAGAAAAATTCACAAATAAATGGCCCCATAAATAGTTATATTGGAAATCTGACTAACTTCCTATACAAGTAAAAAAAAATTACTTGAAATGGCATTACCATGCCCTATTGATGTGCTTATCTGAGCATATCAGAATGTGCTCAGAACACAGGATGTGTATGATCACAGAAGCAGAAACTTTGAAATTCAACTCTCATTGTGCATCATGGGCCTAGAAGCCTCGTGTTTAACAAACATATCCTCATAGATCACCACCACTTTTGAAAATTCCCACCACATACCACCACACATCACACTGCACTAAGCATTTTACCTGTCTTATCTATCTTTCACCTGACACTTTTAAAATGTGGCTATTACTTTATCCATTTTACAGAAGCAAAAATGCAGATGCAGACAAAAACTTGATCAAGGGCACAATTTCTAGGTCTTTCTGAATGAGTCTTTCCACTGTTCAGAGTAAAAATACTGCCCAGATGATTTTCTGCCAAAACTTCTAATCATTTTTTGTCAAAGAAATAAAGATGACCAATATGCAGAAAGCTGGGAGACGTTCCATGCATTGCACACATTTTCAAACTTGTCCCAAAGGACTGTGCATTGTTGTCTGTGGTGTCCTTATCGCTAGTTCTGCCTGGATTCAAATCCCAGCAGTGCCAATGAACAACCTATGCCCTTCATTGAGGACCTGGAACATTACTGAATTCTAATTGTGCGTATCCTCACCAGCCTACTTCTACAACTAGTACATAACAGAGTAACTGTAATCCTAATTACTCTGATAATCCACTCTGCCTTCAATAATAGGAGCCATGCATTGCTTTCCTTGGCCCTCAGCATGGTTACCCTCCATCTTTCCATACAAAATTCTGTGCAAGGCTGGGCTACTACTCCCAAGAGTGGCAGGCATGGGCAACAGCATTTACTTTCAAGACTATGTTGCTTTAGAAAAGCCATTTTAGGGAAACTGCTTAGCCCACAGTGCACAGATCCTGCCTGGACCCTTCTCCATTTGCAAACACCAAGGCAGAAGAGGAGAGTTAGAGAAACTGTACTGCACACTGGCTCTATTCATGGACAATCAAGACCACGACATTTAACAGGAAGAAAACTAAAATCCCAGCCACCATTTAGAAGATGATGTTTTTGTAAATGATGGGTTTTGAGTCTGCTATTACCTAAGTAGCACTGGATACTGGTATCTAGGATTTGAACCAATACAAATCCTTCCAAAGACCTCTAGATATTTCTTGGGTTAAAATTCATATCAGTATTTATCCATGGGGAAAATACTCTGAGGATAGCCATATTTAACTCTGATTACCAGAGCTAGGAAGGAAATCCAAGTTTCTACAGAAATAATCTGTGAGTATACTGACTAATGGTTATGCACTATGATGTTCAATTTGGCCAAAGAGTTAAAAGTAAATTAATTTAAAATAAATCTAGGCCATGCCCCTCTCTCATCTCCAAAGCAATAATCAGGTTAAAAGATACTCAATATTCTATTTTTAATTCATTGCCATTTTGATTCACTCTAGACAGCAATGATAAGTCTCAATGCCCAGAGAAGTGTGACAAAAATCAAGGTCTCTGAAATAGAAAATTTCACCTTCTTTACTTTTGAAATTCCCAGTTTTTACTGCTGAAAGAACTGGGATGGTGTTCAGAGAATGAAAGGTTAATTATGAACTTGACCGCCATGCTCAATAAAGGCTTCCACCCTCAATAAGTCTCCCTTTTCATAGTTCCTGTGAGCCAGCCACCAGATGTTCAGCTCAGGAGAATTAAGACTAGCTCAACACATTGAGTAAATCTTGCAAATTCTTTCAGGAGTGCTGGAGAGACTTCATAAAACTCTAATGGCTGCCAATATTTATATTTGAAGTCATCACTCAACAGGGATTGAGATTTAGCAAGAAGATGGGAAAACTTTCTGAATTGCAGACCATGGATAGGATAAAAAGTCTGCATGTTATATGCACTGATCCTCTCAAAGGGAATTGAAGCCCCTGTGAATTTTTGTAGCCTTAGAAAATAAGAATAATTCACACAGACCTTAGTTACAAACAATAGAAAGCAATATAAAGACAAGACCATGTTACAAAAATGACATTCTATATTGAGGCAAATTTTTGCAAACCTTACTAGATAGGGGAAGGGAAATGTTTTATAACTGTCTTCACTCATTCATCACTAAAATCCTAGCTGTCAACCTCTACATAATATAAAAACCACAATGGGTGTTTATCAAAAGTTTTGAATTTAGAAAGCCAGGCTCTGATGTATGTAGCAGGCCTTGAGGATAAGCCTGAACCTGAATATTTAAAAGTATTCCCAGCAGTTACAAAAGACATGATCTGAGAAGTATATTTTGAGAAATACTTCACTAACAGAGAAGACACACAAATTGCACTTGCAGTGAAACTAAAGAACAGACAAAAACCCAAACTTTCAAGTCTACATGGAAGGGTGGCCACCTCAGTGGAGATCAAGTAAAGTAACATGTCTGAGGAAGTGAGGTGGGGAACAGAAATTGATTCCAGGGCTGACCATCGCAGATGACCTATTGAAGTCAAGGATTATTGCAGGTTGGTATCAGGGTGAGGCTGGAGTCTTGGGGGTAAAATAATTCATTAGCGACAGAGTGGAGTTCAGCACTGCACTGATATACCCCATCAGGAAGCTGAGACAGGAGACATAAGAGCCGGAAGATGGAATTAAGGATCTTTATTATGACCTTTTTATTTTTTTGCAGGAATTTCATGACTAGGGAAGTTAAGTCTCTGCTTGTTCTTACCTGCTGGGTCATCAGGTTTTAGAGGGTCTTCCACCTGGCTGTTTTCCATCTCCTTTCCCTAGAATTCTCAATGGCTCCTTATTGGTCATGCAGATCCCTGGTCAAGTGCCTACAGCAACTCTATTAGTTTCCCTCTCTTACTTACAAGCATCCCCCAGCACTGTTGAATAAAGTTCAGGGACTATATTTTAACTTTTCTAAATGCTACCCCAACAAGGACCACGCATGAAGGAGCAAACCACAGTTGCTTTTATGGAAAGGAGAACAGGTAGATGGGAAACACCAGGCTCCACTGGACTGGATGTGGCTTTGGGAAAAAAGTCCATAAAGCCTGTAGGTAAGGTGTATCTATGGGAACCGTGGGTGCCAGGGGGCCAACACTTGAGAACTGGAAGTAAAGTGTTATGACAAGTTCATCTCATCTAAACCATGGTTTCATTTCTTCTACAAGTTTACCATCTTGCAACATCTGGTCCAGGAAATGGTCACATCTTTCAAAGATGGGCAGTTAGAAAGAAAGACAAAATCTATTGAAAGTTATCATAATAATAATTTAAAAAAACAGGCAGTTACCCATATCAGAAATCTTTGGCCATGAAGAGGCAAAAAATTGTCACCTAAGTTCAGTGTAGTGTGATGAAAGCATCTGAGAAGGTGTGATCCTTTGTTACTGACTCACATACAATGTTGTAAACCAATGTTGTTTCAGTTAAAAATAAATATTTTTTGTTGTCATCAAAACTTTTTAAGGGGCATGATCTAGTTGGAGGGAAAAAATTGAAGAGATGAAATATGACAAGCACAGTGATGTAATGTGGAGATGAGGTGGTAACAGACCCAGAAAAGAAGCAAAAGCAAAATTTAAAAAATCACAAAGAGAATAAATACAGTTTAAAATACAGAAAGGAAAACAAGGACTAGAAAAGAGAAAGCAAGTAAAATGAATGGATGCAAATGTTCAAAAATAATTAGAAAGTGCTAAGATATATACATAATTCACTACCCAGGAAGCAGGTGGTGACAACTGATAGAGAACACATATTTAGAGACAAAACTTAGGGAAAAAGAAACCTGACATGAAAAAATCTGAAGGTTCTCTAAGTAGATACATCATGTCTTAGGGAAAACTAACCCTGAATTGTCTAGCACAGTCTGCATACTTCAAAGACAAAGAACCAACTGAACTGTCAAGAAAAACAAAACAAAACAGCCTGTTACCTCTGAGAATGGTAAAATCAGACTGTCCCCCACCTTCTCCATGAATCCATTTAACTCTACAGGCCAGCAGGTCATACAAATTCCTGAAAATTAGAGCATGATTGAAAAATTTTATTTCTTGCCATTTAATATTGCTGTGATTATTTGCTTAGTCTAAGCGTTTAATAAGCAATTTTGAGTATTTTTTCTTAAAATAGATTTCCAAACCATTTAAAGCTTTGCAAACCCTGGATCTGACACTAGCGAAACAAGGAGCTAATATCCTAAGGAGTCCCAGATTTATTTTATGAGCTGAACCACAAGCACACCAGTGAGTGGGTTGGTTTTATCTCCCAAATCTCCTGTATCATTGACAGAAACAAGACAGAAGTACCATTCTGTGAGGGAACCTGGAAAATAGCTTTTCCTTATATAGGGGCAAGCATAAATGAGAGCAAACATGCTTATGGAGAGCTCAGAAGAATTAGGTCAAGTACTCAATATCCATAGCAGGATATTTCCTTTATTGCCTCTTACAATCAAGTGAAGTAATGTTATCAACTGATGAATTAGTATAGTTATTATATATTTTATATTGTATTCCGCTTAATCACCCAACTCATATAAATACGTTTAAGATTCATTGCAAGCATTAACAACAATAGAAATACCAAAGACATCTTAATCATTCTCAAAGTAGGGGCAAGCAATCATTGTGGCATACAAATGGAATGCAAAAGATCCCACTATTTAGCACCAATATCCTTTCCCACAACTGCTCCTTTCTGTCTGATACTGAATGAAAGCTCAGGCAAACCCCCAAACTACTGGAGTGGTTCTTGAAAAATAAAAAGTTACAACACCTCCCAAGGACATTCTCAAATCATTATATATGTTCTGATCTTTGTCATGTAATAGTCCAAACTGCAAACTCATTCATCTCAAACACCAAAAAGGAAAAAGCAATTGAAACTGCATCAAACTGAAAAGTTCTGTGCAGTGAGATAAACTCATTACAATGAAAAACCTCTCACCAACTGGGATAAAATATTTGCACAAGGTATATCTGAGAGTGGACTGATAGCCAAGCTATAAAGAACTCATATACCTCAACAGAAATAAAACATAACTCAATCAAAATTTGGACAGAAGAGTTAAATACCCACTCCTCTATATAAGATGACCAATAGATGCATGAGAAAATGCTCATCACTTACAATCAGAGGAATGCAAATCAGAGCCACAATGCCAGCACGTCATACCAGGAGAAGTGTCCGTATCAAAAAGAACATAAACAGTAATTCCTGAGAGGCATGTGGAGAATGAAGAACCCACCTAACTTGTTGGTGGGGCTTCATTTGGAACACAATTCTATCCATACTGTTTAGTTTACCTCCATCTACTCTCTCCAAAATTAGGTAAAACCCACTTAGTGAGGCAAAAATGATACACCTGGCTGGGAAAATAAGTAGTCAGAACAAAAAAGATCAATTCTGAATAGAAGGCCTATTCAGACAAACAGTTTATGTGAGGCAACATAAAACTGGCAACCAGGATTATGTAGCTGATTCAAAATAGATGAAAGTAGCAGCCTCCCTGAAATGAGCTCCAGGAGTCTGAACAGATGACTGTCCCTGGAAAACAGGGAAAGAACTATTGTAAAGACAAAAAAAAAATTACAGAGGAATGTAGAGCAACTAATTGGATACCAGAAATAAGGTAAAAGGTGGATGATCTCCTTGCACCTGATTACTAGAATAGAGATAAAAAGAATGTTCCTGATTTAATAATCATATATATTAAACTAGAATGTCTCCAATAGTGTTTTCCTGTTTGTATTTTTCCTAAGATTCTTAACCCAATCATTTTCTATTTTTACTCACCTTTTTCTTTTAGCACTAAAAATCTTGAATCTCTAACATATCAATCTCTACTGTAAAATACAGAAGACAAATTTGGAAACCAAAAGAGATGACTCAACCCAGACCCCAAGTCCAAAACTCACTACATTTGTGAGCAGTGAATCAGAATTTAAATATCCTCAACATCCAACAACTATCCATCAAACACCACAATTCCTTAAACTTTTACAGCAATATGGCTTCCTCCATGACCTAAAAACAGAATGTTTCTATTGGTATGATTTAATAGATTATCTGGGAATCTGAGAATATTCAGAATATCTTCCAATAAATGAATGGTCATAGAATTTCCAGACCCAAAAAGAACCTACTAAGTCTTACCAAATAGAAACACTCTACTTTTGGGTAGCAGGGGAAACATGTATCAAAGGTAAGCTCGTCCTGAGTGCTCAACCTGCCTCAGAATTTATCTCTTATACCTAAAAAAGACCCAACCCCTCAAAATGCTCAGGCCTACATAAAGAATATAAAAGTTTGAATCTCCTCAATACTAACATACACACATACACCGGACATTAACTTTTTTTTAGTTAAAATATGCACAAGTTCTGGGAAAACTCTATGGGAATTACAACTTGTAGGCTGCTATTGAAACAAAAGCTTGTCAATCTCCTAAGAAAGAAACTCCCTTGAGACAAGATAGAAATTGGTTTTAGTTTCAAGATTACTCTCCTCAGATGCTCCATACCCATGCTCCTTTCCCTTCAACATCCTTCCTTACAATTCAGTCCTGACACTGCATATGGTTCACAATGCAAGACATGCTTGGGGTTCTGGAATCTGCATCATTAGAAATCTTTCTGTAGCAATTAAGTAGTGATCTTGTGGCAGATTTTCACAAAAGCAGCTACAGATATATTTTCCTACAGTCCTCATTCAGCTCTGTCCATGAGAAAGACGATCACTTGGTAGGCTGCCCTACCAAGCTCCCCAACATGTCAGAAGAAGGCAGAAGTGACTCAGCATTCCACAAAGAATAAAACAGGCCAGGAATCTGTTCTCCAAGGTAAATACCAGCACACTGAGAGCAAAGCTGAGACTTGTTATAGTTTCCACAGATAAGCACAATCCAACTTTATTAGGGAGCTATCAGTAGAGCCAAGTACTAAAATTTGTTTTCCATGGGACACATAGTGCTTCACTTTCCAGATAGTAAGTCATATGCCCCATGATAAATAAGGCTGACATGAAAATCAACAAATCGGTATTATCACCCTAATGGTAAGAAGAGTAAATATAGAACACTGTATCTCACAGCTCTCTAACAATGATTATTATTGTCAATTTAATATAGAATTTTCACAATTTGGTGATTTATGACATCTTCTCAGACTACAAGAAAAAAAAATGTAGTCTGTACTCTGTCAGAATGAGCCAGTGATAAAGAGCCTTGAACTCTGAATATTCACAACAGGTCCTGAGGTGTGGAAACTAAGAAAAATTCTTGAACATGCTGGTCTCCATGTGACACTTCTAAGCCATGTCATGCATCGTTCCTTCTATCGTAAGTTCCCAAGTCACAGCTCTAATCTGTGACAGTTCTTGCCAGTATGACATAATTTGACATATGATATGAAGGGCGTGCATATAATTTAAATGTCCATAAAATGGGACCTACTATAAACATCTTTAGATTTTAAGTGATTTTCATAAACACTGATCCACATCCTATAACCTCTCTTAAAATTGCCTTGTTTGCTAAAAACAATTTATGTCAGTCAAGAAGAAATGAATATTTCATTTACAGATGCTACTGAAGAAAAAACCATAAACAGTAAAACTGTTTCATTATATTTAGAAAGTTATATCATGGTGTCAGGTAAGTATGCACTACAGATGAAGAATGATTAACTGACTGGATAGTCACTATAGTGCCACCAATGGAACAACTTTCACTAAAGGTTATATTTGGATAAATGAAACCATGCCTAGAAAAGGGAAAATCTATTAAATATATGTTTGACAATCTCTTTGAGGTTATAATTACATATATATTCAGTTCTTCTAAAATATTTAATGTTCAACCACACCAAGTCCATTTCCATGGCAAAAGAAGCCAATGTTTGGATAGTATGTCTCCCTAAAAAAAAGTCATCTATCAGAAGACAAAGCCCCAAAGAAGAATATGAACAAGACTGTTTTACAGGTAAAGACAGGTCTCACCTCCCAGATGAGGCAAGAACTCAGGACCCTTATCACATGTAAAAAGGTATATCTGAGTGTCCACACACAGGAATCAGTTTAAATATCCATAGAATTCCAAAAGTTATTATCAGTTGCAACTGTCTGAAACATCTCTTTGATTTTGCTTTAAACAAGCTGAGTGATATCACTTAACTGGTTTTGTATTTACTTCTGTAAATATTTTAAGACAGGCACTATACTTGATCTATAAGTTTTCCCTCATTTAATACTACTTAGCACTGTATCTTTTAGTCACTTTTTAATGAACAGTTAATTGATCCACATTGGTATTTATATTCAGAGGCAAAAAATCTACACCTTATCATTAGACCTTACAAATAATTATTATTACAAATGGGTGTCCGATTGTAAATAGAGGGATATCTGTAGATTCAAGAATTTTTAAAAAGATATTAGATCGATTTTCCTCAGAAGAAATTATTTCCTTTAGCTTCAATTTGTGCATTTGTTGCTTGAAAGTTTTGGGGCAGCTTATAACACAAATACAAAAATTGAAGTTTTAAGAGAAATAATGCAGCCTTACTTTTTGATAAAGCCCATTATAACATTGGGATCAAAATGCAAATTGTAGTTATTTGCTGTAAGTGGTTTCCATTAAGATAACACAACTATGAAACATTTTCTTTTTTCATTTTTTGGTGAAATCTTCTCATAATATATACCTGGCACCATAAGACACAGTGTTATTATTTAGAAAATTACTTGTACTCTGAAATGTTTTTGCAGATACTTCATTATACTTTCCTAAAACTCACTTGCACCATTTCCTCACTTTGATATATCAATTGAGACTCAACTTTTGCTATTCAGGAGAGTAAGTTTAAGTCAATGAGACTGTAATTATTCTAATTCCTTTTGGTAAGTGACGTTTGCTGAATGATAAAATTTGTCAGCAATTCTTTTCAAGTAATCAAAAAAAAAAAAGGTTACAAAGAAATCAGAAAGCCTGCACATCTCTACTCTTACTACAGATTAGATTTTTTTTAACCCATCTATATGTAAGATCACAGCTTGCCTTGTATATTGGTTGGAAGTTATTAACATGGACACAAGTGACCACATTCATTCAGACCTTAAGAAAAGGCATCTTCCCGGGATTTCTGCTACACCACGTTGAGATCTTAGTCCTTCAAGCAAAGGCATTGAATGAAGGGGGAATAAAGAGAAGTGTCTCTCTCCCAATGAAGAAATATTCTATTAAAAGGGTAGCTGAGGTCACACCAAGCACTTCACAGCTTTTCTGACTGTCCTATCATTTGCATCCACTAGAATCAAGCACAACAGCCAAGAATAATCCCAGTAGTAACCAGTAATTAAATTAAACCAGACCAGTTTCCTAAACCATAACTCAGAGTGAAAAGTGGCTTGGTTTGGGGATGGGGGTTAATTTTACTGTACCTAGATTTGGATGTTTTTGAAGATTCCCAATAAAGTGGTGGAACACAAATAAATAACAACCATTTCATGAAGATTAAAATCATATCCAGTATCTTCTCAGAACATAAGTGTTTAAAGCTAGAAATCAACTATTAAAAGAAAGTTAGAAAATGTTTTAATTCACAGAGACTGAGCAGCACACCACTGCATTAAAGAGGAAGTCAGAAAACAAATTTAAAAATACCTTGAGACAAATGAAAATGAGTGCACAACAATCCGAAACTAATGAGATACAGAAAAAGCAGTATTTAGATAGAAATAGGGGCACTGTAGAAATAACACCTGATGGAGGTGTTTCAATATCACCTCAATTAAAAAAGTGGTGGGATATTACTAAAGAAAAGTGATGAGTTACATCACTATAAGAGTACATTTAAAATTGGAGATACCATCATAGTAAAATTTGCTACACAATTTAACTTTATTTCCAATAAATTACATGGAATAATATGAATTTATGTAGATAGGTAGACACAGATGGTATCTTTAAAATTACCTTTTCAATGTCCAATAAACTTTTTTTTACTTTGAGCTTTCTTTCCCCATACCAAAGCCCCATTATAGCCCTGTGTCTTTTTCTGCAACCATAAGCCGAGCAGTTGACAAATGCAATTGTAATATTAAAAATTCTATTTTACCTTGATTATATTATAGTCCTCAACCAATGATTCAATATATGGTATTTAAATAAGTTTGATTAGAATTCTAAGGGTCATAACCTGTGAACCACATTCTTAAGTTATTTTCCAAACTGTTAGTGCAAGTGAGTGTTAAACTCTGGAGTCTACTTCTAAACCATCACCAGCAAATGTACCCAGTTATTCACCATGAAAAACTGTAATCCCACTAGCCATTATCATTCAGTATAAAATTGAAATGATACAATTTTCTCCCAAATTGGCCCTCAAGATTAAAGTAACGTAATTTAAAGAGGAGCATATCAACAGCTAAGAGATAAAGGAATCAATGCATTCAAGAAATTATTTGAAGTATATTCCATACTCAGGGTTTTTCTAAGGAAGACCTAGGTTTGAAGCTACCAGCTCATTCACTTAGATGATTTCCAAGACACTTTGAAAATTGCTATATGAAGAAGTACTTTAAGGAGACTTTTAAAACATTTTAAACTAAGTATTTTGCTTTTCCTTTTATTTACTATTACCTGAGTAATGAAAAAATCCAAAATTTATGAAGTTCTAAGAATTCTCCTAATGTACTTTTTATATAAGTCATTGCAATAGAGACCATATAGCTTGCAGGGTCTTAGATAGTTACTATCTGATCTTCCCTGGTTATGAGGGGCAAAGTTTGCCAACTCCTTTCCCAAACAAAAGCCCAAACTTAAGATCTTCCCCACTTCATTGTTTTGTTTAAATGCCAACTTTTTACATTATAGGATAATAAGTCTCAGTTTTCAAGTTCCACAACTCAAATACACTTCTAAGAATTTACAATCTCTCATCAGCTGTCATAAATGTATATATATTTTTTTTTCCTCAAATGTATATATAAACTATTTTTCCTCGCCCATATATATATATATATATATATATATATATGGGCGAGGAAAAATAGTTTACATTGTCGGGAGAGGAGAGGCAGGCTTTCTTTTACCTAAAAATCCTTTTTCTGTCAGTTTTTCCTAAACCACGGAAAAGCCTCTATACTTTGTAATATGGTACTAACCAGGCAAGAACCATTTGTTAACCTTCAAGCTTCCACAGGCTAGTTACCTTTGTTATTCAAATACCTGTCCCTTACCCCAGCTCTCTCTTCCAAAGCTGGGGTGCGGGAGTGGAACCCTTCAAAGCACTTTTAACTGGATACTTGGCCACCCACAACCACCTTGCTATGTGATTCCAAAGCCAGATTTTTCAAAGACATACCAAACTCTTATTAAGTGAATAAATTATTTATTACTAAACAAAGTGATTACCTTAATATGTACTACAAGATAGACATATAAGAAAACCCAATTACCCTGCCACATGTCCCAAAATAGTCCTTTAGTCTCTGATCACCTCATTACATGCCCAAATCAGTCTGAATTAGCAGCACATGTTCCAAACAAGTAGAGCATCCTCCTTTCCCTCCTTTGGCAAATTCCGATTTTCCCCAAGCATGTAGTTGAAGGTGTGGTGTTCTTCTTTTTCTCGTTTGGTATTCTCTCAACTTTAGGTAGTAGAAAAACTCCAAGATACAGGAAGCAACAAAGTCCATCAAGCCTAGATCAAGGCTACTTCAAAAGCATCTGAGTCAACTACATATGACAAACTCCAACACAGGAGTTCACATCTCTAAATTCTTCAGACTCCTTCAGTATGCACTCAGGCTTATGTATGCTAAGTTCATATATTCACCAGCCTGGGTCAACTGAAGGCTGTGGACCCCAGGCCTCAGCCATGTGGCTAAGCTCACATTCTTCTCCCCCAAAAATGGCTGAATCTCTCCTCTTTCTACTAAGCCCTTTTGATATCTTTTTTTGTTGTTGTTTGCTTGTTTTCCACACTTCTGGGAACAGCCTTGTCAGTCATGTCACATTACAAAAACCTTGCTTGTTTTCCTTCCTCCTCCCCCTTTCTATCTTTCTGAAAGAAAACTATGAATTCTACTGAAGGCCATTAGCACACCTCAGCATGTCCTTTTTGAAATTTACAAGCATAAAGCAACAGGGAAGTAACTCCTCTTTTTCTAGCTATATCAACGTATGAGTTAGCTATGTTAATGGGAGTACTCATGGGGGTAACCTCCAACATTTATACACAGTCTTTCTCTTCTGAATTACAAACCCACCTTCCAGATCCTATGAGTCGGTCTCCCCTGACTTATAAGGAAGCTAAGTCTCCACCTGGATGCACCCCAACTGATTCCACTCACTTAACTGAGCAAATGCTTAGGCAATCAGACACTTGATCCATGTATTGCTATGTACCTAATAAAGCAAGCTCTAAATTTTCAGTCATGAATCTCAGGGATGGAAGCCCCTCCATGCTTGTGCTATGAAAAAGTAAAAACAGGTTTCTGGGCCACCAGACCCTTAGAGGACAAGCAGCCAGAAGCAAAAAAAAAAAATAACTTCTAAGAGACTGAGGTAGCACACTGAGAAGGAAAATGGGAAGCTGTTTATAATTCTTCCATGCAAACCCTTCATTTGAACAGTAATCAAACCACAGCGGCTTGCCCATTCATATTTCTACATTCCCTCTTTTTATCCTTTTTCTTCTTTTCTCATCTCTCCTGGATGAAAAGCAGAGAGAAAGTTATCACACAAAAAGTAGTAAAGGAATAAAATCAGTTTAGTTCCTCTCCATTCACACCTAGGCCCCTGACCTGGCCCAGAGACTGACACTGCATTTATTTTGACTTCAACTAAACTGCAAACTTGAAATAACATCAAGAAAGAAGTAAAGTGCCCTAGTGGGAGACTTCAGCCACAAGCATTATGTAGTCTCACTAATTAATACAAAGTCCAAAGACTAACACATAGAAGCAATTAGGGCCAAACCAAAAGGAAATAGTACTGTTTTCAAACAAGGATGTTATAAATATGGAAATCCTGACCTATAGCTCCAGGGTCTTGTCAGTATTCAGATTACAGTTTGGGTCATGCCAGGAAGAAACAGGTAAAAAGGGGTACACACACAGATTAATAAGAGGATTTGAGAATGGAGCCTGATCTTCAGGACAAATGACCTTTACCTCTGGCAATAAATCAGTCTTTAGGGACCAAGATAAGATCTTCTCCACTAGCAAAGGAGAAGTAGCTAGTATTCACACCCATGGGAAATTTAAGTAGAAACAGAATCTTCAGCTCCAAGGACAAAGATAAATAAAAGAATAAAGCTTTGAAGCCTAAAACCCGAGGCTTCTTCATATCCATGTCTCATTACACTTTCTTATCCTTCTGCAATACAGTAGTCCTAATTAAAGTAGTAATTAGAACAGCATCAGAGGCATAGAGGGAGGATAAAAAGCAAAGAGAAGAGAAAGAGGACAGGGAGGTGAGAAATAGAAGAATAAACTGGATACTCTAAGAATAGAAGACAAAACTGGCTGGAAAACATGGCTGGTTTTGGGAACCAAATTGCATCAAAAAAATCAAAATAGGAGAGAGATTAGCTGATAAGATATGTAAACAGAGGGAGGAAAGAAACAAGAACTAGGAAACAAAGGTAAGGAATACACAGAATGAAAAATAGAAGTGAGTAGAAGCAGCCAGGAAGAGGAAGTAGAGAGATGAATGAAGAATAACCTAAAAGTAGAGGCTACTGAAGGATACTTTAAAGATACCACCAGAAATTTGAAAATACAGTGACTCTGCTATTGGTACGATATTTTAAAAATTTATCTAATTCCAAAGAGGCAAGAAATATTAAAGAATTTAGGTTCTGGGTAAGAGGAGAAGGGTGAGGCTGAAATTTAATAAGCTGGATGTAAAAATTCTGGAGTTCAGGAAAAGAATTCTTTCAACATATTTGACTTTTCAGAGAGAGTGACAGGAAAACGAATGATCATATGTTGAGAATAATGTTCATTTACCAGGATCCAGGGGTAGACGCATATTTACTGGTCATTTCACCTTCTGCTTAGAGGGAGAGAATGAAAAATTACTTTGTCTATGCCACTGTGTACCCAGCACAAAGTAGGGGCTCATCAAATATTTATTGAGAATGAACTCATCTCTTTTATTAATGTTATGAAATAAATATCATGGGTTAAAGGAAATTTGAAATCCCAGTGAGTTGTGAGAAGCAACTTGCTCTTCCTGAAGCTGTATCCAAAAGAAATTGAGCTAAGGTATCTGAAAAAGGACTACCTACTTGCAGTATTTTGTGTAGGACAGAACAAGAGCACTTTATCTATTCACTCTTAATTTTCACCGCATACCTACAAGATGGATTAATATCCACAATCAACAGCTTAACAAAGATTCAAAGAATTTTGGTGTATTACCCATTGGTCAATGAAGACCTATGAGGCCCAGACCTTGTCTACCAGACATAAGCCCACAGGACCAAGCATATGGTCTATTTTGGTCTCCATGACTTCCTCTCAGAAAAAGGCTTGACACAGAGAAACTAAACAAATACTTACTGAATACATAAGTGAATATCTACTAATAATCAGACAACAGAATATGGCTAGGGGAAAAAAAAACTTGCCAACTAGTCTAATTTTAAATTCATGATGGTTAACCTCCAAATTGGACTCTTAAGTCTTGACACAATCCAAGTTCCTGCAGTTCATTTTATACAGAGTTTTAAAACCATGAACCAAGATAACATCACTTTAGAATGAGTATAGGGAAAATAAAACATGCAAATGTTTACAAAGTTGAGGAGGCAAAAAAAAAAAAAAGCAGAATACTCAGCAAAGAAGATTCTAGGAGAATATGGTATCCCAGAAGCAGAAAGAAAGATCTATTTCAGAAATTACGCAAAAATTTGAGGATTTTCCCATGAAAGGTTTACTGGGGAGTACTCACAGGAAATAGAATGGTCTTGTCTGACCTTACAGGGGTTCAGAGACTGGGACTGCCCTATAGACACTCCTCACCTTGAAGATGGCACCCCTGTGATTGCATACAGCTGTTCTACAGGCAGCACCCCCATCCTCATCCACCCTCCTCTGCTGGCTAGACTCACCATACCTGTGAGAGTACAGCACCTTGCTCCCTGGGGCACTGGACCCATAATCAAAGTCACAACGTAATTTACCCAAACAACTGATGGGCCTCTACATCAAGTGGGCTGCAGGGATCAGCAAATGCTTCCTTTTCCATCACCTGGTATCACTTACTGAGATAGAAACCACCTCAGTACTCATGTGTGGTGTGTGGCCCAGATGTGACACACTGCCCCCCACCTCTCGAGACCTTGTATCATCAGATGGTACCAAACTATCCTCCTTGTTGCTGCAGCTAAAGAGTCTCTCCACATAAGTTCTTGAGGATTTTAGTATCCAGGTTCCACATTCTCTCCAACACTAACTCCTAATTCTTGGAGAGTTCAGTTTACACAAAGATCATCCCTAAAATATCCTGTCATTTCAGTTCCTTATCCTCTTCTCTTCCAGTGACTGCTGCTCATTCTTCCCTGTCCACACACCCCATGCTTACGCCCTAGAATTTAACAACACTGACAAGTGAAACTGTGCCCCTCCATATTAAGCCCAGAATCAAAGATGGGGAGACAGAGATGGGTGGGTAAAGACAGAGGGACAGAAACTAATATATAAATAACATGTCAGTTATTCGTAACTCTGATGTTTGCCCTTGAAAGTGTGCAGGGCTTTAACAACCCTGCAGAGAGAATACAGCTACCTTGGAACCCACAGTACAGCAGGAAGTCCTGTCCTTTTCTCATGACTACCAACCTTAAGATGCCCTTTATCAAGGAGCCAAACACATACCTGATAGGAAGTCTGGAGTGATGAAGGGAGGCTCCAGGTCTGCCGTGGTGGCAGGTCCCGTTGAGGCCTCACAGCAAACAATGACTAGCAGATAAATTACAACCAGTAATCATCAGCTCAATTGCTTGGGCAGAAAAAACAAAATGGTCACTGCTGGTTGTCTATTCTCCTTAAACAGACAAGGCTGTAGGGCTGTTTGGGGAAGGTACTTCAACTGGCCAAAGGGGCGAATTGCAAAGCAAGCATCCCCTCCATGGTTTTGATTTCAAGCACAGCATTCTCTGGCAATCAGCACCTGTCTTCCTGGTTCATTCCCTCATGTATATGATCTGTTTTGAAAGTTCTTCAACTCCACTCAAAAGGGTCCAACAATCCACCTGTTCTCTCAGCTGCTATGTGTGCTCCAAACCCAGTTTCTGATGGTAATCACTCCTTTCATTATGCTCACCTGCTAACCACCCCACTGAATGATTAAATCCAGTTCCACTTATTGCCCTGCCTGCCTCTGCTGGACTGGAACCAACAGCAAGCCAACACCCTGCCATGGGATGTGCCTTACTTTACACAACTCTAAGTTCACCTCAAATCAACCTCGCCAGCAACCCTGCTATGTTCCCCATGGACGCACATACAATCTTTTAGATTAAATGAGTTATCAGGGGGTTGGCCCTTCTGCCTTTAGCCTCTGTGCTCAGCACTTACAGTATCGTGCCCTCCCCATGATTACACAAACCTCTCTCAATGGGTTTGTGCATGTCTAAGTGTGCACATCTGGGTCTAAGAGGCATGGGATAAAAAGGCTCGGGAGAAAAGCACCAGGAAACCCTGAGAGGGAGAACCTTAGAGACAGAGCCCAAGGAAAGCGCATAAAGGCTCATGGGGAGGGGTTTGGGGGTTCAGGGTTGGGGGCTGGCCTACCTCCCAGCTCCCTGGCCTTGCCCTGCCCAGCCCACACTTGCAAAGCATATCTTATACCCTCTCTATTTCAGACTTCTCTTCAGATTTCATGTACATCTTGCCCATTTTCACACTCAGCTTCTGATCTTGCTCCTATTTGTATCTTTAAGTCATTACTGCATAATAAAATCCATTGAAAGGCAGTGGTGTGAAACAAAAGGCATTTAACTCACTTTTCTGTGATTGGTTCTTTTGTGACTTGGTGTGGTGTGGTAACACCTGAATAGGGAGATCCTACACCTGTAAATACATACAGTGTTGTAAACCATGTTATCTCAATAAAAATAAAAATGTAAATTTTAAAATGCAGAGTTTTTTTTTATTCTCAGTGGAGTTTACTACAGATATGGATCTCATAGGAATGACTAGATAGGTTGAATTAGCTGCACCTCTCCATGTGCATTTTCTCCTTCATCAAGATTCCCAGGATAAGAATAGAAGCCTTCAAGCCTCTCAAGGGCTGGAGATAGAACTGACAAAGCATTATATTGGCTATATTCTAATGGACATAGCAAATCACAGGACCACCTGAAAGGGCCATAGAAAGAGATTCACCATTTTTACTGATTTTTTTTTTTTAATTTTACTCTTCTTGTTTGATGACTCAAGTCAGATTACCTTCACATTTTAGGCAAGTAACAAAGACAGTAAAGGGGGAGAGAGCAAGTGGTACATTCCAAAGCACATATGCTTATATTTACAGGAAACAAGTTGACAGTATACTAGTCCCTCCACTTCTAACTTTTCTAGGTAATTAATAAAGGCTTAGAAAGGTATATTAGAAGAAATGTGTTTCAAATAGTAGCTTGATCAGGGTCAGAATCATCTGGATGAAATTTATTGTAACTTATATTAAATGAGCCTATGACATCCCTTGCTCAAAATAATTAAGAATTTCAAGAACATAGCTGCAGACCATGAAACTAAGTGTGGGGTCTTTCGCCTCTCCTCAGACTGTACATGCATGAAGCCAGTCTTCAGTGGGACAGTTTGTCTTCCTAGTTTCAACTTCTCCATAAACACTAGTCTCATTTGGTTTACATTACTTAACCAACCTTCTGCAAATTGATCTCAAACAAAGGTTGCTGATTGGTGATCTGCAGTTTGAAGTTGGTCCAGAGGTGTATTTTGTTTAACCTGATAGGTGACTATTATTGGTTAAGACCAAGTGAGAGTCAATTCTTCTGATGAGACTTGCTTCTTGGTTCCCATTATTCCTTATGTTTTTACAATAATTCATTTGTTCCTGCTATTACCTGACTTGAGATTCACCTCTTAATGAGAGAGTTTTAGGTCATGTTTATAATCTACTACTGGAAGTAGTGGGTGCATAGTCAGAAAAAGGTCAGTGTGTCACAAGTAGAGATGAAAGTAAAAAAAAAAAAAAGGAACATTACTACATCCAAGGTTGTATACTCACATCCAGCTTATAGGCATTCTCTTTTAAGTACTTGTTCTGTACTATAACTATTGATTGAATCATACGATAAGTATTTTAAGGAAGAGATCATGACATCATGACACACAGGCAAATACACACTGTAAATGCAGTATTAATAGATAAAGTTTTATGGAAACACAATCATGTTATGAACATAAATAATGTTTTATTAGAACACAGTCATGCTATGAACATGATATACCTATGATTATGTTCGCACTTCAAAAGGGGAACTGAATAGTTGCAATAGAGATTACATGATTTACAAAGCCTAAAATATTTACTCCCTGGCCTTTTATAGAAAAAAAAATGCTAACTCCAGCTTCATAGCATCATTTTTCCATCTCTGAACTACTGTTTCTATAGAATTCTAACAGACATAACAAGCATCCATTACTCAAATCCCACAGGTTTATACAAAAAGACAGCTTCAACAGAACCACCCCTTAGAGACTCAATCTTTAACATTCTAAAATTTCTCTTTGGTCGATTTCTCAGAATACAATGAAATATTTATTTCGCATAACAATAGAAGTAAAAATCAACTACAAAGAACCTTAATATAGTCACTTGTTGAAATACCACTAAAGCTAAGTAATGCATAAGACCATCTTTTACTTTCTCTGCTAGATCAGACCATTAAGCCAACATGGAAGAGTAATACGTAAATATGGTTCTTATGCAATTAGACTTCAGAATCTGGGGATTCTTCTGGAAAAGTGACTACAGGACTGATTTGCAAGCTGCATGTCTCAGAGACTGTAGTTCAGGAAGTTTGAAGGATGTACAGGAAAACTGTGTTTTTGTTTTGTTGTTTTTTTTTTTGATGGTAACATTGGTTTACAATATTATATATGATTTAGAGGTACAGTATCTTCCATTTCAGGCATTCATATCACACCACACCCACCACCAAAAACACCCCTACTCCTCTGCCATTCTCTATTGTGCTCCACACCCCGACTAGATCTTTTCCCTTCCCTCCCTCTTGTAGTCTCAGTCCTGAAGTCAAGTTTTTAGTGTTTGTTGTTGGAAATCTGCATCTTTAACAAGCACTGCATTAATTTTGATGTTGGTGTTGTAGAGACTTCATTTTGAAACTGGGGCTAACAGGCTGAGGAGTGAGAAGTAAGTAGGGCTTAACCATTGTTTTTATTCCTTTATTTTCTAGGGGAAAAGATATAGTATCCCCATGGGTTAGCAAGTAAATAATAAGAAATAATTCCTTAAAATGTTCACTAGAGTAGTTTGGCACTTGAATTCTATTACAGAAGCTTATTTTGCTCAACCTCCCTTATGTTTTTCCTGACATTACTTGTTACATATTTATTTTATTTTTTATACATTTATTTTACCATCATTAAAAATTTCAAAACTATTGGATCTCACTTGGCATTGTGAAAAACACTCCTCATCTCTTCCCCCTTAAACTCTATTCAAATAGCATTTCCAAAGATTTTCTTAAGAAAAACATAAAATAGGAAAAGGACTGAAATTGAAAGATCTAGATGTGATTCATCTGATACATGTATGCAATCTTAAAGCAAAATTCTTAGTTGGTAAGATCAGAGGATGGGACTAACAACTTTTTGCCATACCTTATAAATTTGACTATCTGTGATTTTCAGTCCTTTATCTTTATATCAAGGCTTTAAAGATCATTTGCAACTATTTTCATGCAATATTTATTTGGAATAATATGGATTTGGAGATAAAAAATTTAATAGCAACAAATATCATGCCTATCTCTAGTAGGTATCTAGATAAAATAAATAGGAACCTTTAAATTGACACATATAAGAGGAAATCGTATTCCATTTTTCCTTTGAAATCATGAACACATATGAAGTTACATTTCATTACAATTTCAATTTTCTTTGGCTAAATCACCAGAATGTTCCTAGTGAATTTGATGAGTGTTGGCCATTGGTTCATCTATGAATAACAGATATCTTAGCTGGCAGAATTCTCATTCTATGTCAAGTATTTTGCTACTATAATAAATACTATTCAAGCAGAGCTATATGGAGAAAAATGAAGATTTTGTGCAGTCCTTTTTATAACATAGATCTGGAAATGCACGAAATTGTTTTCTATTTATTATATTGCATCTTAAATATAATCTAAATCCCATAAAATTTGGATGTATTAAATTGACACTTGAGAGAATCCTAATAGGACAGAACACAAACTGAAAGGAAAACAATACTCCTGTGTTTATGATTTTATAAACAGAGTCGATTGCTTATTGTTTTTTTCTACTTGTACCCATATGCACATATGCAACAATAAACCAGTGATTTTCAACAAATGTATCAAAAAAGCATACACATCAGAGACAAAGCAATAATAGGCTCTTGAAAGCGGCAATGAGTGTCACCAACAAAGCAGTCACAACGTTTTGGGCAGTATGCTACTGATCAAACAAGCTACCAGCAGCAGTAGGAATGGCAGGTTCAACTTATACATGGGTTATGAGATGCCAGACTCTGCCCTATGTATTTCATGTACATCCATCCCACTTAATTTTCACAAAACACAAAACCCCCTATGAGAACAGTATGATACCCCATTTATTATGCATGAAGAAACTCTGTTGGAGGTCAAGACATTTTGATCGCAATTCCCCTGTTAGAAAGAAATAAAACCTAAGAGCAAATCAGGGGTAACTTCAGTTCTGTCTTCTCCACTGAGCTAAATAAAGACTTTTTGTTCTTTTTGAGGATTCACTCCTCATCAGTTCCACTTTCTCACCCAGTAGCTCACCTTCCAGTGTCTTATTGCTGAACTGTTCTATCAAGAACCTATCAAATTCCTTAGCACAGAGTGGGTGCTTAATAGCTGTTCTTTTTACTTCCCGCCTTACTCTACATAATGATCCGGGGATGAATCAATTCCCCACTGTATAAAGTGGAAGCTACATGACCAATAAATATCCTCTCAGTAAAAAAAATGATTGATGAAAACTAATGTATGTTCTTGGTACATTTACGTTTTTACATGAATTTCCTGAAGACAAAATGCTTCTTCTAATGGATTCCCTCCAGATTATGTAAAAAGCCAGTGGTAGAGATGTTTGGGGTAAGAGCTTCTTCCTGAGTCACCACTATCCCAGCTTGCTCAGACTGACATTTCCCAGGGGGATTTCTAGCCCTAAAATTGGACCAATCTGGGGACAGTACCTGAGGTTGACCCACAAGTGCAAAAAATATAAGTATGTAACCCAAAACATGTTTTTATATCACTAATCATTTTTCATCTTAAAACATTCAAGGAGATCCTAGCTAAGATCACAAGAAAGTTATATAATAACTTTTCAGTGATTTTATATTCTTTTTATTTTTCCTTCTTGTATTGGTTTCTAGGAAATTAGAACAATTCAAATATTTAAGATTTATTTCATATAAACTTATACAAAGTGAATTTACTAGCACCAATTGTCCACAGATGTGTTGGTTTTCTCACAATGTGAGTTGCTAATGAGATCAAAGTGGTTTTTCAATGACTTTGTGCATAGTGTCTGGTGATTTGCATTTCAAGATAAACTATCTTGTTGATGCATTACTTGTCATTTGAGATGAGAGAAGCTGGTCAAGAGTTTCTCTGTAAGATAGCTGCTCTTGGACTTTATAATATCTGTGGCCAGTATCTTCCAGAAATTTTGTCTTCACACATAATACACCCATGAAAATGGGAAATACAAAGAATTTTTGTGCTAAGGCAAAGGTAATAACAGAGCAGTTTTCATCTGAAATTTTTGGAACAACTTTCGCAGAAAAATATAGCACCTGATGACAGTTAGAGTGTCATTTTTTATAGAAGTAACTTGCCAGGAATAACAAATAACAAGCAATACACTGAGGTAATTTAATGTCCAAATTAAATAATAAAATATCTAGACACACTCTAATGCCTTTCTTGTAAATCACAATTTTATAAGCACTTTTTTACTAGGAGACACTCCTGAGTCTGATGTTAACTAGGGAAATATCAGGAGAAAAGGAGAAATAAATAAATCAGTATTTATTGATGTATTGCTTCTGTATAGTTACCAATATTACACCATTGTTCCCAGCTCATCCTGGACTAGTCATGAGGAAGTATGAGTTGGGGCACGAGGGAAGTTGAATAGAGGTGAGAATGAAAAGGAAAGATGGGATATGTTTTAGTCATTTTCAGTCTTTCAGACTATGGTAACTAATACCTCTTCCTCACCACCACCCCCATAAAATTGTTCAAGTCAGAAATATTGCAAAGGTAGTACTATGCTATCAACACAAATAGAAAATAATGGGCCAGTGAAGGCGATTAAATCATTTAGGATAGAGTTCCTTATAATTAATACTTCTCTGTATCATTTCATGAGAAAATACAGTTTTTGTAGCTAATTAAACTTTTGTTACTATATGTCAAATACTATTATTTATTTGATTCCCAGTGAGTAATGAGGTTTTTAATTAAATAATATACAACTGGAAATAAATGTAACTATTTAAGTCTAAAATTAATGGTGTGGGAACAAAGAGCAAATGGAATCAAAAACCTCTTTTGTTCCTGTCAAAGGCAAGTCTTCCTTTCTTTGAATCAATTAACATATATTCTTCCCCTATTCTATGACCAGAGATTGAGGCAATACAGAAGGAGGAAATAAAGTGCAAACTAGAAACACAATGGTACTTTACACTTATATGGTTCTCTCTGTAGTCTTTAAATGCTTTGTGTGTATTAGTCAGAGCTATTACATAGCCCATCATAGACCCACTCTATAAAGAGGATATACTGCTACTACTATTATTATTATTATTATCATTATCATCATCATCCCTGTGATAGAGATACAAACACTAAGGCAACCAAAGCTTGAATATGTCACATAAGGTGACATATCTTGTATAATCAAGAACTGGGTTGTATCTTAACCACTTCTATCTCTTTAAGGAAAGAAAATAACTATAAGTATGACATCAAATAAAGGTGGTTGGAAGGTAGGTAGACAAAAAAGCAATATAATACTGCTCACAATATGGATGCAGCTTACAAATACAAGGTTGAGTAAAAGAGCCAAACTAAAGAGTGCATCCTGATTTATGCTTTGACATGAAACAGCAAGAAGTTAAGAAAGTAAATCTGTGCTGCTTAAACTCAGAATAGTGCTACCCTGGCAGGGAGAGAGTGCCTCAGGAAAAACTTACAGGGAGGGCTTCCAGGTGCTGCTAATTCTGTGTTTTGTCCTGTTGTTGATTACATGGCATGACGATTTGTAGAATGCATTCAGTTATGTACATATGATATTTGTATATGCATTTCCATAAAAAATTTTTAAAGATGGGGGATCAAATTTTAGGATACCTCAAATAAAGCAAGATACAGTCTTCTCCTCATTGCTGTTAACGTGCTACACTACTCCATTCTGAAGTAGGGATCCTGGTTGTCTTATCCCCATTACACCATTCCTGTCTGCCTTTTTTTTCTTTTTTGTTCACCATCAAAAAGCTAAAAAAGTGAAAAACTATTTATCATTTTCTCTGCTAAATGCTAAGTGAGTATCTAGTTACAACTTACTGGACCAAAAATGTCACAGATGAATGGTAAGAATGATAACATTTCTGAGCCATCAATCATTGAAGGAGTTGGCATGACCAGAGAGCTTTTCCCTGAACATAAAGAGAGATGTATACATTTACTTGGATATCAATGCAAGTCTTTCCTTGCTATTCTGCTCCATGTGCAACAAAGTAAGCCCCAAGGAAAGCGTTGGTTCCAGGTTCCCTGCCTCAACAAGGGAAGTGAAGTGCTGAGCAAGGAGAAGTTGGAGAAGACCTGTCTGAGGAAAGGTGGAAAAAATGGAGCAAAAAAGAGGTCTGGTGGAGGAAATGGAGCAGAGAGACATGTGAAGAAGTGCTTGCTTCTTGGCCTTGGGATTGTACCAGGGACTTGGACGACCTGTAGGAAATACTTGAAGGAGACACGGATGAGAGACCTGTGAGAGGATGACAATGGCAGCCTTTATCTTGACCTTTATTTTGCTCTTCTTGACTGTTGAGGACAGGTGAGCCAGAGTTACCCCATCTTAGTTAAGACTCCATTTTGAGGACTGTGTCCTCTGCCCATTTTGGCAAGGGTGGAGTACCTGCCACAGCCCAGCAATCAAACATCCTGTTTTTCCACCCTCTGGTTTCTGCACCCATTGTTGTGACAGCTGACTGATCACACACAGACCCTATTTTCTTAGTTTCCAGGAAGTTTCAGAAACATGTTCACTACCACCACCATCCCACCCCCTTTCCCTGCCCGCCTGCCTGCTTGCTTGCTACACAATAGGGGTAGGAGGTGGTTTTGTTCTTTAAAAGGTTGTAGCAAAGACTGCTTGGGTCTCTCTCACTGAACTGACTTGGTGACTCTTGTGCACCAGTAATAAACCTGCAGCTTTGAACTTCAGAGTCTTTGGGTCTTGTTGACTGGCGAGCCACAACATTGACCCCTTATGCCCCTTACCTACAGGACCCCACCAGAAGGTACCTTAGACCTTTAGAAGTTTTGGGGTTTCAGGGGTCCTGCTTTGGGTATCTCTGTTCAGCAAGGCACTTATCCACAAGGGATGGATAACTTTGGGTATTTTGCATGAAAACTATATTCTTTCCTTCTCTTCACTACATACTAGCTGTATTCAAGTTCCTTTCCTATTGATTTCCTACACACCACAGTATGTTTTGTCTTGCAGCACATGGCAGAACCTATTTAGACCAGACAGGTTTGGAGGTCCCAAGGAACCTCCAGCTTGTAACAGATGCAGCACCAGAAGGGGAAGTGAAGGGAGGTGGTGTTGGAGAGGAAGAAAAGAGAGAAACAGAATTCACATTCCAAAAACTAAAACATTTAAGAACTATGATATCTGATTTTCAAGGCCCAAAACCTTGGAATATTGGTTTTAAGCATGATATTCTCTTCTCCAAGTTGCTATATGGCCTTTTGAGTTTGCAATACCTATTAACAAGAAAAATAGAGAAAAGAAACATACCACAGCCTCAAGGATTGTTTCTAATGGAAACCCAGTTTTGACAACCCTACCACCTGCTCTATATCATTAACTGAAAGAGACTATGAATAGGAAGGGGGTGGAGGAAAGACACTGCTAATAAAATATTTAAGAACATCAGGAAGAGCCAGTCAAGCTTTTAGTTTACCCAGAAAAAGCATCTTCCTAAAGTATCAGCCAACCAAGATTTACTGTATTAATAAAATCACCTTCAGATTATAAAGATAGAAAAAATGCATAAAATGCAGACAGATAACCTATTTTTAAAATCTGGAATGAAAAAACAAAATGTTTTAGAAAAAAATAACAATGCCAACCACCCACTCATGGTGACTGAAGTATATACTTTGACCTCATCCTTCACAGGTGATTGGTACTGAATACCAATATTTGAAAGTCATCTAGGAACCCTATTTTAATAGGGCAGGATGTCCAGATACTGTGACATAAGATTTAGTATCCCTGACACCAACAAACAAGAAGGGATGACTATAGAGCGCAAGTCGGCACTGATCTCTCCTCCACAATGATTGTTACTACAGGAGGTGAATGATTGATTGCAGGGGATGGAATTTACCATCTTTCAAATGTGCATTTTCCTCTTGAACACTGAAATAATGATGGTCCCAGAGAGCCATGCAGATTGCCCGATCTATCAGCATTTTTCTCTGTGTTTGACTTTCATTCCTCTGCATTTGATTGCTTCTGAAATAATGGTAGCAGAATTGAAAATGCTCTTTATATTCCCCAGGTGATTTTCATTTGTGATAGATAAGCAAATGCAATTTTTCCCTATTACACTAACCAGGAAGGACACCCCCGTACATTAGAGAGCTCAATAAATACAGGGGAGGGGGGTTCCATTTGGGGCCCCAACCCACTCAAGAGAGAGGGGAAGAGGGATTAAGGGCAGCTAAGCAAGTAAAGTCTGTTTTAATCCACACATTCTTAGAGAGTGACCACAAGACATCCCAGTTAAGCACAAAAAGTCTACTGCTTCCTAACTCTGGGGCCTGTTTTCAACATAGTAAAACTGGAATTAAGCACAAATTCTGCAAAGTTTGCACTAATTTCAAGAGAAATGAGCAGTTCAAATTAACTATCATTTCAGCATACTTGTGTTGTTGCCTCTGTCAGACTTCAGCTCCCCCACAATAGGATTTCTCTCTAGCCTTGCCTCCCCCTCACCCACACACCAAACAAGTCAGTTGTGAACAATGGCAAGTTGTTTTCTTTATGGCATTTACAATTTATCACTGACTGTATGGGTCTGTGGAGGAAAATTCTTAAGAGTTTTACCAGAAAACGTGAGCTGTCAGCCTCACTAATCTGCATAAAATCCCTCCTCAATCTCTACTCCTTTGCTTTTGTTTTGGGTTATTTTTAGTGAGGGAAATAACAGCAAAGGAACTGTTCTAAAAGCCCACCTTCAGCTTCTTCCACTCCATATTTTTTACTTTCTTTTTTTGGCAAGAAAAGAACTTAATTATGTAAAGTAGTGACAGCTCACCCTGATCTTTCACTGATTCACAGCACAGATAAGCAATTTTGTGGAAGTTAAATATTCAGTAAGAAACTGCTAATCACGACCCCAGGAACAGCCCAACTCAAAGATTGTTCCTTGTACTGTGGATGTGCCTGTCATTTGTAAAGATTTTCAAGTACTCCAAAAGGCAAAGACTTCAGGAAAAATCTCTCAAAAGCGAAAATTTACTCTCATAAATTATGGATTCAAGATGAAGTATTACAATAGTTCAAGAAATTAAGGGAGAATCCAGTCTTGGAGGAAGAAAAAAACAAACCTGCATCAAAAACAATCCTACATGAAATAGAATCTCTACAAATGAAACTATTTTCCTAAAAGATACAATACAAAATTCTTTAAAAGTAATAATGCATTCTAAGAGCAAGTCTCGCTAAGATCTCTTTACAGTTTTAATTCAATTTTTGGCATAATCTTAGGCTAGAACCTGCAGGAAGAAGACTTTCTTCATTGGATTATCATAAAATATTATTATAAAATATTATTTTATAAAATATTATTAGGATATTTTTAGAAAAATATTATTAGAAAATATTCTAACATTGAAATTCAATCTGTTCAGTTTAGATAATTTTCGGAAAATGTGTCTATACCTAAACTTAAAATAAAAGAATAAATCTAAAAGCCCATGAAATTATAATTAATAGTATAATATAAGTAATAAGTGCTAAGACATTTGAAAATGTAATTTAAGCAATATCACTTTTATTATTTTAGATGTTCTTTGGTATGTATAAAAATATTAATCAAATATTTCCAGTGTGCATCTCAGATCCTTTATACACAAATTTCTGAGACTATTAATTTCAAGAAAACGTACACTGAGCTTTTCTCTCCATTCTCAGGGAATTAGGATTCCATAATGGACCACTTCTATTTGTAATTCTAAATTTGTTTTAATTTAGCTTAATTTTAGATAAAGTCAATTCCAAACATAGTATTAATTTAGTTTTTTTGTAGTATGAGCATTTTCTTTTACAGTTTCAAAATCCTGCTACATATATTGTGTTATTTGATAATATTTCTCCCAGTGTTATGACTTATAATTGACATATATATTATTGTATTCAGTTAAGATGTACAACATAGTGATTTGATAGATGTAGATACTACCTATCTACCTATGGTTACAACAATAAATAATGTAGATGTAGATACTACCTATCTACCTATGGTTACAACAATAAATTCAGTTAACATCCACCAACTCAGTTACATTTTTTTTCTTATGATGATAACTTTCAGAATTACTTTTAGCAACTGAAGTAAAACAACAATGAGCAGGAGGGAAGGGGGGGTGGAGGGGAGGGTGGGGGGGTAAATCCCTGGGATTACAATGTTGTAAAATTAATATATAAATAAAAAATTCAAATATATATATATATATATATAATAAGGCATTAACTACTGTTACCACTTGGTAATTACATCCCAGAGTTTATTTACTATACAGTGGGAAAGTTGTTCCTTTTGACCCCTTCACCCATTTTCCCCACCCCTACCCCAGTCTGTTCTGTTTCTATGAATTCTGTTTTTTAACACGCCACATGTAAGTGAAATCACACAGTGTTTTTTTTTCTGTCTGACTTATTTCACTTAGAACATCTTATGTGGATAATGTTCTGTGTGGAGGTGATAATGCATTGACTTTGAACATATTCCAAAACTACATCCTTCTCTTCTCCCCTCTACCATTTGTTAATATACCCAGATACCCTCTTGTCTCTGCTCTGAACTCCAGCAGGCATGGAGCCCATTTTCTTTCCTATGATGATCACCAACAAAGCACCTACAGTTTCACTGAAAATTTGGAAGACAACAAATATTTACATCCAGAAATTCAACTATCAAAGCACTGAGTAGCAGACATGCCATCACTCTGGCAAACAGCAACCCTTCCTACTCAGTCCCCTCTCCCATTTTGTGGGTTGTGTCTTCTTTCAAACTCCCCATCATTTCTCCTTCAGAAAATATTTTCTCCTATAGATTTTGCACTGCAAGTCACATTTTCTAACCTCAGTAAATTGTTAAGATATTTTTCTTACTAAAAATTTCTTACCCAAAGTGAAATTCAGATGTCCATATAAGTTCATTATTGTACCCCACATTTACCTTATTGGATCTCAACAATCCTTGGTTTGAGGTAAAATTGACTCTTACCATTTCCGTCTTCCATACAAGGCCAAGAACCATAGAGTAAGGCTACTAGTAAAAGTGACAATGCTTGGTAGAGCTGAGACAGGAGATGGGGGTCTCCTGTGCCCTGGAGCCCCCAGCTCCTCTCAAGTGTCCTGCTCCTCAGTTAACTATTCTCCTCCCCCTCAAATGAAACTGGACAGCCTCAGAAAAGATCATTCATATGTTATATGATTTAAAGGATAAGCAAATAAATGAGATATATTCAAAATCGAATGAAAAGAGGGTAACATGCCCCAGCGATCCTGGAATGAGCACCGCAGTGGTGGGGCAGTGACTGGTGACACTGGTCATCTCTCTGGAGGGTTTGTCTTACAGAGAAAAGTTGCTACAATGAATGTGTTAAAGGAGAACAGTGGCAGGGAGTTGGGATTAGAAATATGGAAAATAGAGTTCATGTGGATGCCAGTCAATCAATGAAGGGAATGTGCTCTCAGAACAGCAAAAATTTCAAGTGGGTGAGGTAAGACAAAAGATATCTTCACAGCAGCTGTTGAGGTCCCAGAAAATCTTAAACCCACTCACACACACACTGGATCCAGTCATGGTCAAGAGGATGGAGTGATGAGAAGGACCCCAGAGGCTAAGAATAAAATTAAAAAGAGACTAGCAAACTGAAAACAAAGACCAAAATGTAGGAAACAGATTAGTTCAGTGATTCAGGGAAGGTTTGTGGGTGCTTTGGTGGTGAGTGCTTTGGTGATGACATAGATCTGAAGAAGTATGAATGCATACTTCTGAACCATACTCAGTGTTGCCAACTAATGCTACCTCAAAAAAATGATACAAAAATTAAGATGTGTGTATGTGTATGAATATATAAGTATGCTGATTTTTTTTGAAAAGACATGACAGCTAAAAGCAACACATGATGAGGAATTAGATTAAGGATAATATTGGGAAAATTGGAAAATCTAACAATGGGTAGGTTATGTAATGGTATTAAAGCCAAATTTTTCTGACTTTAATAATTGTAGAATTTTACACTTAATAATTTTGATCATTTTGAAAGATAAGAGAATGTCATTTTTTTAAGTGTCAGCATCCATATCTTCACAGAATTAATTAGAAATGCAAATTATTGGATCCAATATAGACTTAATGAATCAGAAAACCTGTGACTAGCCCAGCAATCTGGGTTTAGGAATCCTTCTGGGTGACTCTAATGCACCATAAAATCTGAAAACAACTGGACTGATTGCTCATCAAACCAGTTTCCTCTTCTTTTTAAGGGGAGAACTAGATTAGGTTTCCAAAAAAACATGACTGTAGCTGCTGTTGCCAATGGAATAAACATAAAAGCAATGTACAGCATTACCAGATTTGACTCCTAAAGTGTTTCCACTCTATGCTCTTTCCTCTTCCAGTGTCTTGCTAGAGACAATCTGATGTCCCTGAAAGGATGTTGGGAGGATGCTGGAGCCATGGAATGAAAGGAAGTGTGACATCTCTGAACTCTCACCTGAAGAATCACCACCAGTTGATCAAGAATACCAAATCAATGGATGAGCAGAGATTAAGATGATGGCTCACAGGTGACATGATAGTAGAACCTCAGGGTCTACAGTGATGTAAAATATGTGGGTAATTAATCTTAAAAATCAGATCTAAATTGGAAAAGAAAAAAATCTCATCAATGGAAAATCGCTTAAAACTTGATGTTTATCTGCTATAGTTGTCGGCATCCCCAAACTCATGTAGCCTTAGTTGTTATGTTGGGTGAGCAAATTTCTATGATTCTAAGAGAGAAGTTAAGATATATAGAAGGGAAAGTACTCATTCAAGACCTGCTTGCCATTTCTGAAGAATCAGAGAAAAAAATTCTTAAATTCTAAATTCTAAATTCTTAAATTCTAAAATAAGATTAAAGCTGTCATGGGGGTTGGGAGCTGCAATTGACAGAAAGAGTGGGTTGTGAGAGAAGAATATGCAAGTAACTGATAACGAAGGGATAGAGACCATAATCATAATAGCCACAGGCCATTCCTCATACTTTGTGTGACTTCCACAGGGCCCTGTGCACCTAAGATTAAAATCAACTTGTGAGGATAAGGTTCTTTAAAGTCAAAAATTTTAGGACTGAAAGCTGCTATCAATACCAACCATTACAAAAATCAAACCCTCTCACGCTGCAGAGATTTCATTAACTGCCCAAGATTGTCATGGCAGAATGAAGCCAAGAACTCAGCTCCTCCAACTTCAAGTCACGTGTTCTTTTCCATGATCTAACATCTTAAACTTTTTTTTAAACTTTAAGTCGCTTTCTTATAAATATCATTTTCCTCCAGAACTTACTATCAGGGTTAAGTATACAGAACTTGGCTCTATTGTCAATATTTTTAAAGTTCTGACAGCTTTATTGACTAGATTTCTACAATAATAGGGGACTCATTTGTCCACAAGAAGCTACAGGTAAAGAAAATAATCCCCAAACTCTCTTTTTCCATGAAATAATGTGCAAGGCCCCGGACAGGCCTGAAAAATGGAAGGGCTCCTGGGCCTAATGGAATGCTTACTGAGATCTATTGATCCTGATGCAGCACATTGATTGGCCATCTAACTCCACACTCTGAATGTCCAGTCAAAAGAAAAAGCATGGCAACAGATAAAAGGTGTCAGCAATGTCACCAACTGTGATCGCAAGTCTCCAAAAGGGTTTGTGACAGTGAGAGAAGCATCTCTTTAAAGTTAGTTCCTGGGACTATACTGTCAAGTATTCATCAGTAAGATCTAGGGTAGCATCTCACAAAGAGCACTTTAGAATCGCATGCAGCGTTAATATCTATGTTTGCCTGCTTTGTTGTCTTTTTTATTGCATATTCACTTACATTGTAATTATATGTTGTCAACTGAAGAAATCTGAAAGAAATGGAGACTTTCAGGACTTGATTTGCTGATAAGGTTTTATTCTGATAAGGTTTGATTCCATCAGTCATCTAAGTCTCAATTATAGAAGGGTCTGAGTAGATACCATTTAAAGGGCCATATATGAAAATAGTAGCATGGTGTAAAGGTAAGGATGCCTGGATACAAACCCTCATTTGAGCACTGAATGTTTGTGTCTTTAAGGAGAGTTATGGTATTTATTTGTACCTCAATTTCCTCAACTACAGGATGTGACTGTTAGCAATACCCACTTCATAGGATTCAATAAGTTTGTATTCTTTAAAAGTGTTCAGAACAGTGGCATCTCATTAGTGATATGAAAAGACATATTGAAAAAACAGTAAGATAACATGGGGGCACATGGGACACGGACAGTGTGTAAATGTTTCTGGGCAGACAGTATGGCAGGGGAAATTAACTCAGACAGCATCCAGGTAAAAATGTAAAAGGCACTTGGTTTATCAAAAGCAAAATCAAAGTGTCTGAGTGTTATTAGAAAAGTCTTTACATTGTCCTAACCCTTCCTCCAAAGATACCTATGAAAATCAAGAAATTATTCATTTTTCATATACCTAAGAACAGAAAATACAAGAACAATCTGTGTCTTTATGTGAGCAGAGATATTTATTCTCTGGTCAGCTACCTATGTCACTCTGCAGGATCCCCCAAGCACCAATGACTGTGTATTCAGGAGATGCAAACCAATTACCCTAAGCAAACATGAGTAAAGATAATTTCCCAAAGGTGAAAAACCACAGAATACTCTCCAAAATGATTATTCTCTACCTGAATTATAATCTTCATTGACTGTCTGACTGTCTTATTCCCTTCTCCTATAGTCAGGTGACCAATCAAAACTCTCCCATAATACACAACTCCCCTAATAATGCTGTAGAAGGCTATGTGAAATACATAGAGCCAAACAGGGCTGCATTAAAACCATTAGATCATGTGTCGTTAGGAGGCAATAAATGAGAAAAATATTATGAAGTACAGAAAAGTAATTAAAAATGAACTGAAACAAAAACAACTTAACCAACTACAAAAAGAGAAAATAATGGCAATCAAGAACAACTGTTTAATTTTCAATGCAAAATAACAGACAGGGGTCCTTGTTAAAAACATACTAGCAATTTCAAGATGGCAACTGTAGAGTATTAAAGGAAGTACAAGGTCCCTCTAAGTGAACATGAAGCCTGCCATGGATGTGAAGGCAGGAGTTTGAAAGTTAAAGAAGAATATGATGAACACATGAATTTAAATGAAAGTCTAGGAATATCTAAGGGACTGGAAAGTAAAATATTGGAAGACATGATTAAGAGAAAAATATTAGATTGAGAATGGCAGGAAATAAGGAGAGAAAAGTTGGGGAAGGGGTGAAAGAATAAACAAATAAAAGCCAAAGTGAAATACAGTAGATAAAGAAGGATGAATACCATATGATCTCAACCATGGAATCTAAAAAGCTAAACAAACAAACAAAAAAAATCTCATAGTCATAAAAAATAGACTGGTTGGCACCATAGGGGTTAAGGAGAAAATGAAGTTTAAAATACGGGTGCAGAGATCTGTCCCAATAATGCAGAACAGAGAGACCAAAATCCATCTCTCTCTTAATAATAACTTTAAAAATGAGGTAGGTGAGATGGGTAAGGAAAATAAAAAGTACAAAAATAAATAAGCCATGGTAGCACAGTAAAAGAAGGGGCAATAATGAAGTACTGAAATTTTGAAAAAATGCCAAGAATAGATGGAAATAAACTTCCTGTGGTGATGATTTAGCATTGGATATAAATGTCAAACCATTATGCTGTACCCCAATGTACATCAATTATACTTCAATAATAATAAAAAAAGAGAAAATTGAAAAAGACAAATCTGAGTCAGCCTTACCTGCCAAAAGCACAATAGGAAAATGGAGCAAGAGAAGTGATTCCATCTTTGAATCTCTTCACTGAGCAACCAATGAGGCAATGCTCTGTGCCTTCATTGAAAGGAAATGATTGTTTCAGTTATCCAAGGAGCCTAATGAGAAGCAGGGGGAAGAGAAATTGTGTAAAAAAAAACAAAAAACAAAAAAAAAGCAGTGACTCAGTGTTATGGAAATGTTCTTTCAAAGCCTTTTGAGAAGGAAAATATCTAAATGTGGGTCAATTTATTTTTTAGAATAAAGAGAACATCTGACAATTGAAACCATACTATCATATCTGGCTTTTCAAATGATAGAGATAGAATTCTTGAACATGAACAGACAAAACTATTCATTTTGAAACATTGCTTTATACTACATAAAAATCAGAAGTGAGCTAGCTATTATATATTTGGTAAGTAAATGGGTTGTCAGTGATTACATACAGCCAAGAACAAAGAACAAATTCACAAAGTAGAGCTAGTTCATATTTCTATTGCGGATAATCAAAATAATCAACTGCCAACTGAAGTGCATGCTTTGATGTTTAAAAAAAATTCCATTGAACATATATGTATCAAATGAATTGAACTATTCAAGTCTATTACCTTGAAAAATTATACTTGCAGTTCATTCAATCTTAATTGTTAAAAAAAAGAATATTCTTTTTTCACAGAATATTTTTAACTCCCATGAGTGTGAGGTTTTTTAAACCAAAGTTTGAAGAGTAAGCTGTTAAATTATAAAATCAGGAAACTAGTTTTCTTTGTGGCTTAAACCAATTCTGAAGATTAGAGAATAAGCAGAATTCACAAAATGTTTTAAAATGATATAAGTATGGAATAAATTACTTTGTTCCATATGCTCATAAAACATAAATAAATATATGAAATTAGAGATATTTAGAATAGTGAACAAATTGAGATACTGACAAATCCATTCTATAACCTCCTATTAAGTGGATGGATAAACTGAGGCACCAAAGATTAGCCTGGGCTCGACATTTGGCTCATGGAGAGGCATGACTAGAATTTAACTTCCATTTTCTCTTTACTCAGTGGTCTTTCCACACAACTGGGAACCATTTACCAAAACTGTATCTATGCTCTTCAACAAAGTCATTGAGAACTACAGGTATCATCTATAAACACGCTGAATCATCACTATTTCTGAAAGGAAAGTCAGTAAGTCCTGGTTGCTATGACAATAAGTCTTCCTACTCCCAGCCTGGTGATTGCATATGTAAAACACAACCAACCCAGACAGGAATAAGCCTGATTAAAACAACATTCTAAAAATGGTACAGCTTACCTGGTCTGCCCATTCTGAGTTCTAAAATTTTGACTGTGATTGTCATTGACATTCATTTTAGTCCATATATCTATATTTAACAGTATCCAGAGCCATACTTTGACTTGGGATTTTAGAGGCTGTAGAAAAAAAGCAAGTGTGGCTGAAATGAACTGAGTCCAACTCATGAAATTGAAAATAATGGTTATTATACATGCACTAGCATAGTTGCACAAAAAAATAAATAACCAATGAGATATTTCTACTAAATCCCCCTACTAATAATTAATGAAATCCTTGTCTCTTATTTCTATTTACTCCTTTTTCTTATTCTTTTTTTTCTGACTCATGGCTACTCTTTTCCTATGTGACTATGTGATGTGGCCACTTTCTTAAATGAGAGCATCAACACAGTTTCTGTGTCTACAATCACCCAGAATTCATATTTAAAATAACAGCTATTTCCCACTATTTAATCTGAGAAAAAGAAAGAAAAAAAAAACTACTAGAAATTTTTTTGTTGTAACCTGAGAATTTCTTTATCTACATTTATACTTTAGCCTAACCTAAAAGCTGGTTGAAGGAGAGAAATAAGAACCCTATGACACTCCTTAAGTAAGTACTGGAAACTCAAATTTTACCACTCAGTCATCGCATTATACACACAAAGAGTAGTAGACATTTCTGACAGGAACGTGATTCTTATGTCAAAACATGATTTTTTATATAAATTTTCCCTGTGAGTACATCAGAGGCTATGTTTGTGTCCTTCATCACCATACAGTTCTCAGAAGACATCACTCCCTAAAATGCAAACCTCCTCAGACATCTGGTATTGGTGTCAATAGGACTGACACCTCATTTTACCTCCTAACTAAGCCCCACCTCACTCTCCCTCACCCACTGGATGTACCTTCTGAAACTTCAGTTCTATGACCAACAAGTCTATCCATCCCCTCCTCTTTTATTTAACTGACCCATGTTCCTATGATAATCTCAAATTCTTCTCACCAGCTATCTGAGGGAGAAAGGAGCTTGGTGTTCTTTTGAAAGCACATTGCTACATCTAAATCATTATTTCTTCAAAAACTTTTGAAGCCCACATTTCCTTTGAAGTTATGCCATCTTGCTCTGCCACTCACTCTCTTGTTCTCCTCTAAAGTCCTATTTATATGGCCCTCCCACTACTGAAGGCATTGTTGCCTGACTCCTTACATTCCTTCTACACCGACACAATCCATCATTCCTGGGCACCTTAATAGCCATAGAGGTGACTCATCAAAAGCCCTGGTTTACGAGTTCTTTGATCTCACTTTGATACACTTTTTTTTCACCTTAGCCACCCACTCCTGTTGCACCGAGACATCACTACTGTCAGTAAGTGTATCACCTATGAAATCTCCATTTGAAACATTCCACTTGGCTCCATCTCTTCTACCCATTCACTTTCTAGAACATCCACTCCACTAATTTCTATTTCCCTGTGATCTCCATCAAAGGCTCCATTGTTTTCCTAACTACTTCCTGTCTTCACTTTCCTTCTCATTCGAAGTAGATTCTGTGGTCCATGACAATAATCATGATCTCACAAATATCCTCAGTTTCATAATCCTACACCTTGCTCCACTGTATTTAACTGAGAAAAAATAAAGCAAACAAAACCTCACTTTTTTGCTTTCTTTCCTCTGTCCACGACAGAATAGCTTGATATTGCTAGCAAATATCACATACTGGCTTACAGGTCTCGCCTTAATTTGATCATAACAAATCTAAAGTGATCAGTCTCCAATTCCCAGAAACCTTACAGTTCTTCTAAAGTAAATCCATTTTGCATTTCTAAGACACCTTTCCCAGCTCCAGAAACCTTCTCTCTACTTTCACAGATGGAGACCTTGCTTCAGAGTCATCGAAACAGAAGAACTATCAGATTAGAATTCTGCCTTGGTGCCACCAACTACTCTGCAAATGTTTCCTCTGCTTTCAGTTTTAAAATGGTCTTTATGTCTCTTAGAAACAATTGTTTCCATGTGTACTTTCTCACCTTTCCAAAGAGTGCAAGCTTCAGCAATGTCCTCATGCCCTGCTATTCACCCACTATCTGTGAGATCATTTCAGTCAGTCTGCAAATATTTTTCCTGTCTTCCATTTAAAAACAAAAACAAAAATTCTCTTGACTTGCATCTCCCAACCCATTTTTTCTCCCTTTTTCCACAGCAAAACTCCTTAAATAAGTTGCCTTTATCTGCTTCCTTATTTTAAATTCACTCTTTAAATTTTCTAATTTATTAAGTTAACAAACTGACATAGTCACCAGAGCCTTCTAATTTTTTATTCATATTGTGCTTAATGTTTTAGCAACATCCTTTCATGGTCACATTCAGTCCCACCATCTTTGATAACAGCTTCCCAATTGACACCTCAATCTCTGTTGCAAAATCACCCTGCTTACCTGAAAACTCCTCTTGAATGTATAATAGGCATCTAATAAACTACCCTCCAGGAGGGAGAGCTTGTTCCTGAAACATCACTCTACTGGACTTTACATGCTCCAGGACACAGCATGCAAGACCACCTTTATAACAGCCACTATTGAACCAACCAGTTGCCTGCAACTTTCCACCAACTTTTCAGGATGTAATTTCACAATACTCTGCTAAGGTCTCTATTGAGGCCTCTATTTTCTACCTCTTGCTTCCAGAGATCTTCCACATCTAAACATTCTGCTTATCGGGTGAGGTGAGATCAACAATTATGGGGCTAACATTGACCATGGAGAAATAAAGAATGGCTGGTAAACACTTCCCTCTAGGTTCCTGTCTGGACAGTTTTGGAGGGTATTTCACAAGACCCCAGCAAGATCAAGCACCTGTCAAATTCACAACAGCAGCTAACAATAACTCTTTGTTTTCCCTTCCCTCCTTCCTTATTTCATAGCCTTAGCCCTTTCCTGTGGTCCTTACAATTAGTCCAAAAAACAAACAAACAAACAAACAAAAAAAAAAAAAACCCTGCCTGCATGTAAGATTTCTGTCTTAGTTTTCAAAGGAAATTAGACTGATGCATTCTCTTTCATTTAAAGAATTTTGATTTACTTAACTGACAGAATTTTTATAATTCCAAATATAGATAGCATGGAACAAGTAAACACTTTATCTTTATTGGTGTCTTAAAACACAATACTTTAAGTAAGTCTCATGCTGTGAATGGGTAACACTGGAAGGTTTTCTCAGAAATCAAGCTGTTACCATAGTAGAGATGCAGTAAGTTCAAGTTAGCCTGCATTAGAGCCCTCAGGGTCTTTGAGCCAATTCTTTACCTATTTCCTGAATCATGTTGACTGGCAGATTTTCTTGGGAGCTACTGATGATCTGCTTTACTTGAGCAGACAGTACATAAGAAATTCCTGGAATACACTTCTCTGGAGCAGTACTCAAGCAATGAATGATGAGAGTAGAGCATTAAACTCAATGATTAGAGAAAAATAGAGAGAGGGGTAAGAGGTGAGAGAATTAATGTGGATAAGAGAGGAGCTAGAGCTACTACTAATGAATTTTGTCCCCCACCCAAAATTAGATGTCGAAGCTTCAGTCTTGATATATGACATTATCTGAAGATGGGTCATATGGGAAATAATTAGGTTTAGATAAAGGGGCCTACTAATGGGATTAATGCCCAGATAAGAAGAGAAATTCCAAAAAAAAAAAAGGAGGAACTCATCTTCTTCTCAGTCAGTGTCTCTCTCTGACCCCTGTTGTGTGTGTGTGTGTGTGTGTGTGTGTGTGTGTGTGTGTGTGTGTCTGTCCTCCCACACTGAGCACACTGAGAAAGCCATCTTCGGTAGGCTAGAATGTGGGCCCTCACAAGAAACTGAATCATCCTGCACTGTAATCTCGGACTTCTCTGCTTTCAGAACTCTGAGAAATAAACCCGCATTTTTGATCCATCCAATATATGGTGATTTGTTATTACAGCTAAGCTGAATAATACAAATATAGATATTCCTCAAGTCTGAGATTGTTAATAAGTGGACATTAGTGTAACTGGTATGATACTGTTCCATATAATAGTTGTCTGCCATCCCTATCTCTATTTCCTAATTCCATACTGGTGTTTCCTTTATTTCTCAAATAAATTATCTTGCTCTAGAATCTGCTGCAAAATCTGTTTCTATGGGCACACAAATAGGAACAGTATAAAAATGTTGTTGGTATAAAAATCTGTGAGGTACTACCCTCATTTTTATACAATGAAAAGATTACTACAATGCTAGCTCGACACTTACACCCATTAAACCAGCTTCAATGAGATCTAAAAATGAGAAATCAGAGCTTGATTCACAAGAGAACTTGTGAGAAGACACTCAGCATGGATGTGTATTCTTAAGAGAGCACTGTCTCATTGCTTCTGTGGCCTGGGATTAACCTGGGTAGATTTGTTATTATTGTTTAGATTTTTTTACAACCTAGTGGTAAATTTCATTCATGTTCCTAACACATTCCTTGTTTCAAAACATTTTTATCAAAATAATCTGAACTGTATTTTCTTCACCATAGAATAGATGAAGAATAAATAGCTAAGTTGATTTCAATCATTTTAGCAATCTTTTCATCATAGTGCCTTTAAATGTCAATCCACATTCTGAGATATATATATTTTTAACATTCCCATATAATAGTGTGCTGCTTAGGACCTCAACCTCACCTTTCTCCAAAGACATACTATTTTTATGAAAGATAAAAAATGAATCAAGAAATGTGCCAGAAGCAAGGAGATGGAGGAGGTGCTGGCCTAAGTTTATGTCTACCCAATCTGATAAGAAATATATAGTGTCCTTTTTGGAAACTGTCACATTAAAATTAGTTGTGATAAGTTTCTCCTACTGTCAGTGTGTTGACAAGATTTTTCTTGAAAGTTTTTCCATCTTCATCCTAGCTATATCTGGAGAGTCCTCAAAACCTACTCTAAGACTATAGAACCCACCAGAGCCAGACAGGTCAGGAGGAAGATATCAGCAATGTATGTCTTCCAAAAGACCTTGTCCAAATTCATTGATTTGAGATAAATTTAAATGAGGGGATAGGAAGGAAATTTAAAAAAAAAAAAAAAACACCATTCCCCAAAGGAAAGGAAAAAGTACCACATGACTGCTCTAGGTAAGTATAGCTACAAATATTCATGAGCACTTTCTGTGTACTACATATGAACATGTCCCCAAGAAGTCAACATCAGACAATCTATACTTATTTAACAATCCTTAAATAGTTTAAATTAATTGCAAAAATAGGAAAAGTAAATCCCAGAATGCAATACAATGTTATAAATGTGCTCATGAGTTCTTCACCCATGCTCTAACAGCTCAGCAAGAAGGTTTCTCAATGAGCTTGGAGTGTATTCGAGTGTATGGGATATACTTCTTTCCCATCTTAACTTATTGAAAAATCTCACCTCCTCAGTCCAATCCTTACAAAATGCATAGTAGTCTAAAGATTTTTTTTTTCAATCTCTGCCAACACAGTGAATAATGGAACTGAAATAATGGGGGGGTGAAGTAGAATATCTAATGAAGTGAAACAGTATCAGATACTATAACCCCAGGACCCCACTAGCATATTCTTACCTTTATGTGTGAAATCTGATTCATCTATCCTAACAACCAACATTTTTACAGACTTAACTCAACAAAAAGGCGACATCAGTGAGGAGAATGTTCTAAGAGAAAGCTCACAATTCTGTATCCTTTCACCTGTAATTCACTGAAAACTGTTTAATTTCCTTGTTTCCTTCCCCTTCCTGCTTAGTTGTAGCCTCACCTTTTATTTAATCCACTGACTTCTCAGAAAGTCACAAAGTCTAAGGCTTCATTTTTAACAGATTCCTCACCCAGTAGTGTGGGGCCAGATTAGCACCATCGAATCACATCACTGCCAATACCAGACATGGCAGCACACACCAGAGATAAGAAATGAAGGTGAATTCTAATCTAAGGTCTAGAGATACAAAATCAAGATGCATGTTCTTACCATGAACAGGCGGTGCTATGACAGAGGCCTGTGAAAGACACCTAAAAAGGTACAGGGCCCAGCAAAGATGGAGCTGCTCCTGAAGGTGAGGTATGTGTTGAGCCATTTTTTTTTTTTGAAAGCTCTAAAATGTTTGTTTAGTTCAAACCCATGTCCCTGGTTCACTTCAGCTCTTTCACTGCCTGACGGAATGCCAGGGACCACTTCAGTGCCTCTGCCTTCTTATCTGTGATAACCCAGTTAGAGAGTTATCTGCTGCATCTAACTTTAAACATAATGTGATCCTTTATTTTTCTTCATCTTGACAGTTTTGGCACCCTGTTGCCTGGCTGTAAGCAGAAAGTCTTTGATTTCCTCAATGTTTGAGATGGTGCGTATGCATGCAGGACAGCATGAGGTGGCCGAGTCAGTCAGAAGAAGTGAGAATGGACAAGAAGCTGAGTCTTTAAGAAGGCGTGGAGGCTCACTCTCAATGTGCACACAATGGAAGGAAGTGTCCATGTGCTTCCTTCCTACCTGCGTTTAAAAAATCTCCCCCACAAGAAAAGTCTCTTCAACCTAACATAATGTTAGAGAAATTGGACTGTTAAATGCAAAAGAATGAAATTAGACTACTACCTACCACTCCAGGCAAAAATGTTTTATTCAAAATGGATCTAAAGAGGTAAGATCTAAAACTATAAAATACATAGAAGGAAGCACTGACAATGCATTTCTTAGACTGTTTTGGAATCACTTCCAAAGTAATGAAAATAAAAGCAAACGTAAACAAGTGGAACTGCATCAAACTAAAAAGCTTCTATACAGAGAAACTTGTACAAAATGGAAAGACTTCCCACAGAATAGTAAAAAATATCTGTAAATCATATTTTCAAGACAAGGGGCTAATATCCAAAATACACAAAGTGCTCAGAAAACTCAACGATTGAAAAAAAACTGAACTAAAAAATGGACAAAGAATCTGAATTAACCAATGTTCAAGGAGCCATAAACTGAACAATAAGCACACGAAAAGATATCTACCATCTTTTATCAGAGAAATTCAAATCAAGACAACATGAACAATCACCTCAAGTCTCTGAGAACTGGTATTATGCAAAAGATAAGAAACACTGAGTGTTGCAGAGCATGAACCATTACTGCTGTGAGGATGTGCTGGGGGCCACCATGATGGAAAAGTAGTACAGGGACTCCTCAAAAAAATTAAAAATAGAAATTTATATGAATTAGTTATCTCCCTTCTGAGTATTTACTCAAAAAATACAAAAACTAATTCAAAGAGACATTTACACCCCCATGTTTACTGCTGCACTATACTGTAGAGTGCTGGAATCAACCCAAGTGGCCCATCAACTGAGAAATGGAAAAAGATATGTGGTATATATATGAAAATATTACTCCTTTATTTTAAAAAAAAAAAAGATGAAACCTTGCCATAGATGAAACCATATCACATAAATGGCCCTAGATAGAATTATGCTCAGTGAAGTAAGCAAGAGAGAAATAGATAAACACTATATGTTTCCATTCATATGTGATATACAAAGAAAACAAATAAATGAACTAAGTAAAATGAAAATTGATCTCTATTATATAAGACCAATTATTGGTCACCAAAAGGAATGGGGAAAAGGGATGAGTTAATGAGAAAAAGGGGACAGTAGTGAGCTTAAGGACACAGACATAAAATATGTACATGTTGATTCTCAATGATGAGCACTTGATACTTACATAGTTATAATACAATGATACTTTTTGAAAGTCTATAAAATATTTTAATTAATAAATAAGTAAATAAATGCTCCTCCAGATCCTTTTAAGTAAGAAGATAAGAAAGTGGCAAATCAGGCAAGGGAAGCAAGATTTCACACACATATCCCTTCAGTCAAAGAGCTCACAGGACCTTTCAAAAGGCAGAGAAATAAGTAAAGGCCTAGATCAATTAGAATTGATATCTTGGCTAACTCAGATTCTCCATTTGGTTCTATCTGGCTTTTAATATTTGCGAAAAATAGGTGGGTGCTGAGAGGATTATAAAGTTTCTTAAAAGAAGATCCAATGATTAACATACTTTTCTAATTCCACAAAGTTCAACAACAGAGAATGTATGGACCTATTTGGAATTTTTTAAAAATTAAAAATTATCCAGTTTTGAATATATATGTGTGTATAAAAGTCAATGTATGTGTGTTCAGACTCAAGTAAATGAAGAATTTGATTCATGGTTGTGTACATGTTTGAAAGGACATTAACTCACCTGTAATTATTATTAAGGTAAACAACACTAGATATGCATATATATATATATATATACACACACATACATGTATATGGATACATGGATGGATGTAAATGACTTGGATTTGTGTACGTTATATAATCAGTCTCTTTTTGTCATTGCTAAGTTCCAAGAATTTATAAAGATGATGACCTTTTGCTTTGAGTCAAAATAAGACATATAAGAACCAAGCAAACTTATAGCAATGAGAGCAGGTTTTCACCTCTTCATGAGCAATATTATATCTTAATTGACATCTAAAAATATTAGTGAAAACTATTTATAGCCTTCACTTCTTTGCTAACTAAGAATGATAAAGAGTCTGACATGAAAGCTTGCCATGTGTTTCTTCTGCAGTGGGAATCAAACTAACGTGTGGGCGTCAGTCCTGAACTGCTTACAATTAGTCATGACATAAACATCATGGAAATTTAAAACTTTTTGAAACAAAAATAAACTGACCCATTGTAGGAGAAAGTTCATCCACAAAAGTCTTTAGCAATGTTAATGTGTACAGAGCAGTCTCCATTCTGTAAGAGCAGGAGAAACGACAACAGAAAAATATCCCCTACATTGAACAGTCTGGTGGAAAGCAGCCATAGATGGATCAAGTAACATTTTAAGATGCTGCCAAAAAAATTAGAACTCAATATCTTTGACCCAGGGCATTTGAAAACTATCCATAGTAATAAAGTTAATTAGATGGTTAATGGCAAAAGATAAAAAGCTATATATATTTAATGCCAAATAAATTAATACATTGGCATCTAAGAAATAATATATATATATATCAGTCTCATAAAACCATTGAGACAGTTCCAAGCTCATAGTCCAATTCAATAAACACAAAAATCAGAAAGTTTCCTAAAGTGTCTATAGTTTTATCATCAACTCTTATCAATCAACTTTAGAAACTTCTTATTTTCAAATAAAATCATGTTTAACTTCATATTTTATAATTCTTAAGTATTTTCACATGTCATAATTATCTTAGTTTCATGGGAATTTCATAAAGGATGGTAAGATAAATGAAGTCCTGTACAAGCTTCACCTACAAGTAAAAACCCTATTTGAAATAAAAAACAGACTAATAAATTATACTGTGAAAACCATAAGAAGTTTTCCAATGGGGTGTTAAATTCCATGTTGCAACCAACATTTACGGAAACTCCTCTTTGTTGAATGTGCATATTCTAACAAAGGAAGAAGTCCAGAATTGCCTGAAAATACTTTTTTAATATCCTTTCCTTTTTCAGCTACATATCTGTGCATGACAGCATTTTCTTCATGTCCTTCAACCCAAATATCACAGAACAACAGACTGAATGTTGAAGCAATAGGAGAATCCAAATGCAGTAGATTAAATCAGAGACTAAGAAAAGGAAATGTGATGTGATGCAATGCACTAACTACGGATACTGTTTAGGAAAGGCAATTTCTCCTAACAATATTTATATCATTGCATAATGGAGTTATTATTTTTAACTGAGCTAATAAATATTCTTAAATTACCTGTTTAAATTTTTACAACAAATACAACACAAATAAAAACTCCCTGGGATTGCTAATAATTTTTCAGAGTGAAAGGGGTCCTGAAACCCTGAAAGAGTGAGGAGGAGCACATTTTTTGCATGCACCTGGGCTTGAGTCTAAGTTTTTTAATAAATTTTAAATAAAATTATGTATAGAATTTTATATGCATATATTTCTATAGCTAGTCCTTGGCATTTAACAAGTGCTCAGTAACTGAAAGTCTCTATTATTACTTCCCTAAAGCATAAGGTGACTAAGTGATAGACATGTAATAAAGCAAAGCATAGTATTTAAAAATTTAAGAGAAAAAGAAGATTCAAGAACAGATATTTGTCAACAGTGTTGAAATCAGAGGTATATGAAGCCACATCACACACCACAGAATGAGGAAGATATTGTGTCAACTCTGGGGAGGTCAGAAACATGCTGGTTTCAGGTTCCCATTACCAGTAGTTCAAAGTGGTAGGGAGAATGTGAAGGTGGAATACATCTCTGTACCCACACTGCTGTGATTCCCAAGGGATACATGTAACAGTAGCCTCAACTATGGATCCTAAGGAGAAAAATGATGTGAATCCAAGAAAACATAAGTTATCTGGTCCCAGGAGACCAGTAAGGAACTGAAGTCACTTGGAAAGTATTCCCTCCTTATTATAATTAACTATATTCTGCCTTATATTACCAACACTGTAGGTCAATGTTTTATCTCCACCCTTCCCCCCTCAAGGAGACTCGTGACACCCCAACAGCATCTATTAAAGTGCTTTCTCCAGGGACAATCAAGAAAGTAAAATTGAATTGAATTAGCAATTCTATAGTATAAATATACACAGTGACTCAGTCAATTGAACGTCATAGAGCTGTCAGGTGTGATGCTGGAAAATTTCATCAGATGCCCTTGAACCATATTTAACTTGTTTCCTGGAGGTCATAACAAGTTCTCTTGTGGACCGTGATCATTTACTAGCAAGAAAGAAGATTCTATTTTCTGGGTGTATCTATGCCACAAATTTACTTTCTGTTATTAAAGTCCTATTACTCTTTGCCCTCCTGCCCTGCTAATGGCCTCAGTAGCCAGTTGTATTTATAATTTTTGATTAGGTTTGAACCTGGATGGCCTGTTTATGGCAGACAATAAACTTTATTAATTTGGATAATACTAATTCAGAATTTGCTCTTATTCTGATGTACAATTAAACTTGCTTTTTATTCTCTAGGAGAAAAGATTTTATAAATAACTCAAACTCTGACCTGTATCACAATGCTGTTTTTTAATAAATAAGTTAAAAGAATAGACAACTTTTCAAGGTGTTGGTCTCTTTTCATCTTTAAAACGAGCAAAGTGGTTGGGTTTCAAATAGTGAGATCATTAGATCTGTGTGCATTTTTAAACTATAGATTTCTGCTTTCTCCTCCAAACCTACTGAATTAGAATAAAAACTGTAAGTCTATAAATATAAAATATACCCTAGTAAATTTTATAATTAATCAAGATTTGAGGTCACTGAACTAATTTATTTTTTTAATTCTATTCAGTCAATTTAGACTAATTTATACTGTGCCAAGAAATCACTCCAAAATCTCAGTGATTTACAGAGAAAAATATATTTCATTTTCACTGTATATGTTGATTGTAGCTCAGCTAAGACTCTGCTTGCATCTATCAGCTTAACTCCCAGGCTCAGGCTGACAGAGTAGTTTCATCTGGAATATAGCCTGCTTGGGGCAGAAAGAAAAGTGACACAGAAATCCAAGACCCAGTTCAAAAGCCTTTGTTAGGCAATAATAGATGCCACTGTCATCACACACATTTCATTGGCCTAATCATGTAACATGACCACTTCTAGTTTCAACAAGATAGAGTTGTACAATTTTCCTGAAGAAAGAGTAAACAAACACCAGTGAACAAAAATATTATTTACCACTGGTCCTTCCAACTTTAAAAGTTGTGTTATAAAATCAATTACTTCTACACAGATATTAAAATGATGCTGTACTATTTATAATACCCAAACTATGGAAACAATCTAAGTGCTCAAACACAGGTGAGTAGATTAGGAGGATGTGGTATATATACAAATTGGAATATTACTCAGCTATAAAAAAAAGAATAATAAACTCACCATTTGTAATAACGTGGTTGAAATGTAGGGGACTGTCCCAAGTGAAATAACTCAGTAGGAGAAAGACAAATATGCGGACACAGGAAAATAAAACAAGAAAAAAATAATCATGGACCTGGAAAATCCTATTATCAGGAAATAATGCTCCCCTCTCCTTACCTTTATCCTTACTGTGGAATTAGTACCACAGATTTTCTTCTTGGAGACACAGAGATATAAATAGAAATAAAAAAAAAAAGAATTTGGTACTTAAAATGGAACTACCATTCAATCAAGCAATCCTACTTCTGAGAATCTACCCAAAGGACATAAAAACACTAATCAAAAAAGACACATGTACTTGGATGTTTATGGCAGCATTATTTACAATTGTCAGGATATGGAAACAACCCAAATGCCCCAAAACTGAAGAGTGTTTGAAAAAGATGTGGTATATCTACACAATGGAATATTATTCATCAATCAAAAAAGATAAACATGTCATTCGCAGCAACATGGATGGAGCTAGAGAGAATCATATTAGCAGAAATAATCCAGAAAGAAAAAGAGAGATACTGCATGGTCTCACTTATATAAGGGATATAGGAAAAACAAACAGACAATAATTTAAAACTATGAACAAAACTGAAGCATAGAGCAAGAGAGGGGGAAGAGGTTAAAATTAGGGGAGGGATGGGCACAAGAGATTAAGATGGTTCATGGGTGATAAGATGGTGGGAGAACCTTGGGGTAGACAATGATATAAATATATAAATGTCCAATCAATTTTTTAAAAATAGAATTATTGTTTAAAAAATGAATTTGAGCTTTGTCCTGTTTATTCTTACTTTCAAGCTGCATATTAATCTTGACTGTTCTTTCCCGGAATGAAGCAAATCTTTAGCAGAGTCAGTAACCACCTCCAGTCCTGCCTCTCCTTCCTCAGCTGCCATGCAGACTTGGGAGGAGTAGAGGGGCAAGCTGGCATAGCCTAACTTTTTTTATTTATGGAAATTTTGCTTTTCCAGCTGAAATTTTTTACTCCAACTAAGACTTCAACTTCATTAAGCAAAATCTGACCTGACCTGATATACATATTCGAAGTCTAGCTTTCACAGGTCTAAGATAGATAACTTGAGTCTTTGATGTCTGACCCCTTCTCCAACAGCATGCTATTTATGGTATCCACCTGATATCAGCTTTTCTTCTTCCTTTACAAATTTTGCTGCCTTTTTCTCTCTTGATATTCCCTGAACTTTAGTCAGTGTATCATAAAAATTAGACCAAATAGCCAGCTCTTCAGGGAAAAACAAGTGGAAGTGTCTTGCCCTTTTTCACAGAGAAATGGCATCTTTTACTCTCTGGTCAAAATTCAGCTGTAGAGTGCAACTAAGGGCATTTTCTTTTTTCCACAGGAAATATAAACCTTAAAAATGAGTGCCTTCATAAGATGGTAAGGTTTAGGATCCAGCCATAAAGCAACTGTTTGAAAGGTTTAGGATATTTGATACAGTATGATTATAAATTTCTTTCTTTCCCTTCTCACCAAGACACTTAGAGTCCCTGGATCCTCTATGAGAGGGTTTCAGATGAACAGGGAAGTACTGCCAATGAGATAGTGTCAAGAACCTGAGTGTGGCTTCACAACCTCCCTGACTGGGTGACCCTGCCAACCTACTCGACCTCTAAACACAACAGCATCTTCCTTTGCTAAATGGGGGGTGAGAACATCAACACTGTAGAGTGGTTTTGAAAACTGCATATGTGAATAATATATAGTTAGAATGTTTGTTTATATTTTCCTTTACCAGAAAAGGCCAAAATACTAAGAAAGGATTTCAGAAATTAACTGTTCAAGAGTGCCTCTTGATTTAGTCACTGTAGAATATTTAAATTATGGCCTCAAAATTCTTTGATACTCTTTCCATAAAGAGGTGAGGTTATGTTCTCCACAACCACCTAGACCAGGGGCAATCACTATGAAGTCTACTCTAGGGCAGAAGTGACAGTGCATCATATTTGAGGGTCAATTCCAAAGACCATACATATAACTCCTCCCTCAACCCTGTTAAGTGTTTCCCTGGGAACATCCCCAGAAGAACCTCTGCCTCAGCACACAGTCCTGTGCTGCAAAAGAAATAACCAGCACACGGAGAGGTCAGTGTTCAGGTCAGGGGGCTCTGCTAAGCATGGGGCCCAGGTCTTCCCAGTTCACATAGAATGGAGCAGCCAGTACAGGGCTCCAGCCCCAGCCCCAGTGGACATACCAGATGTTGTGGAACAGAGAAAGGTCACTCCACTGTGCCTTACCCAAAATGTTAGCTGAAGCAATCAGAATAGACCTGTTTGTCTATTTGTTCAAGTGAAGCCATGCTCCATGCAAAAAAAAAAAAAAAAAAAAAAATCAAAGAGTTCAATGTGGAACTCAAATTGTACTTCTAGATAACCATGAAACTTCAGCATGCAACCAAAGTACTTCCCTCCCTCCCCCCAGATTTATTGAAATGTAAGTGACATACAACATCAGATACATTTAAGGTACACAATGTAATGACTTTGCATGTGGGCATGTTATGAAATTACCAAAACCAGATTAGTTAACATATTCAACACCACAAAGTATTCTGCAATGTGTAAGAACTTTAAGGTAACCCTCTTGGAAATTTTCAGATACAATATGTAAACTAGAGTTACTATGCCTTACATCACATCTCCTTCATCTTACAACTTAAAATAGGTATCTCTAGCCAATTCCATCCATTTCCCCACCTGACCTCTCACCCTGGCAATCTGCTCTGTTTCCCTGGGTTCAGCAACTGAAGCACTTTATACCTACTTCCTATATTGTCTCTCACAATACTCAATACCCTTATATCCAAGGGTATAAAAATAATAAAATGAATGATCTTCAGTGCTTTCTAAAGATGTTTGTAATACAACATGCATTTTTTAACTGCAAATGTATACTGCAGCAAAAAATACAAAGACCACTAGTATGGTTTGTTGCTACTGTTTTTATTCTTGTGAAGATGACAGCAGTTTTCTCAGCATTTCTTTCATGACACACTTGCAAATGTCAAACCAGCAAAAGCAGCAAGCTATGTTTTAGAACTATTATGAAAATAGCTTTTCCCCCTATGTCATTCAGAAATATCTCAGGAACCCATGGATCTGTGTGGACTGGATCTGGGTACTAAGTATCACAAACAATAATCAACAAGAGTCTTCCTATCTCTGCCTTTTTGAAAAACCAACTGAGTTAAGCATGCAAAGCTGTGTAAACTGTGCTCAGGTAGAGGTAGCAGGAGGTAGATGTAACATCAGAGTACAGGAATCCCAGTGTTGTCATTTACAAGTCATGGCACCACAGATTAGTCAGCTGTTCTCCCCTGAGTGTCAGTCACCCCATCTGTAGACAAAACTTCAAAACCACTTACTTCTTGAGTTGTTGAACAGACAAGTTTCTCAAAGTCTGATGCCTGAGTTCTAATAGCAATATCACTCTGGGGACTTAAAAGATATGAAAAATCTGTAATCCCAAACCGCAAGTACTAACTCAGATTCCCTGGCATTGGGGCTCAGGAATTTTTCCTTTATCAGGCACTCCAAAAAATTCTTACCTCTATCAAAGTTTGAGAATCACTGTAGAGTCTATACAAGATACAGAACTAGAAAGTGTAAAGATGATGAATTTATATCATAATAAGTCAAAGAGAAAGACCTCCTAGTCAAAGAACTGAATGAACTTTGCTCCTGTATTTGGTTTGAAGATTGTTTGCACCTTTGGTTTTAGGGGTTTTCTTACCTATAAATTATGAAACATATATTATATTTGTATCCTCCACTGTTGCATAACTCTATTTCTACTATTAGTATCAAAAGACATATTTCATAGAAAAAACTTTAAAAATGCAAGCAAAAAATTGGCACTTCAAAGAAGATACAGATAGCTAACAGGCACAAGAAAAAAACGCTCATCACCACTTAACATCAGAAAAATGAAAATCAAAATCACAATGAGAAACTACTTCACTACATACTTGTGACGATAGCCCAAATAAAAATAAAAGAATCCAGAGTTGTCATCTTCTACAACAGCATTAATGAGATATATTAACATTCAATACAATTTACTGTTTAAGGTGTAGAGTATGGTAGCCACTGGTTTCATTGACACTTGAGGCTTGAAATATAGCCAGCCAAATTATAAAATAATCTAGTGTAAAAGTGCATGCTGGATTTCTAAGTTTCTATATGTAAAAAAGAGCTAACATATTTCATTATGTTTTTAATATTGATTACATGTTGAAATTAAAATGTTGTAAATAAAAATACCTTCAAAACAAAACAAAGATGTGGAGAAAAACAAACTCTCTTACACTTTTGCTGGGAATGCAAACTCATCCAGGCCCTATGGAAAACAGTATAAAAATTTTCAAAATATAAAAAATATCTCTACCATATAAGCCAGCAATGCTATGCTGAGATATCAACCCAAAGAATGAAAAGAACACTAATCCAAAGGGATATGTTCACTCCTATGTTCATTTACAAAACTCAACTTAAGAACAATCTAAGTACCCAATGACAGATGAATGGTGTGTGAGATTGAGATATATATATAATATATATATACATACCTACATATATACTATGCAACTATAAAAAAAAATAAGATAAACTCTTGCCTTTCGCAATGAAGTGGGGATTTCACTGGAATGGGGAGAGGGGACTATGCTAAAGGAGTAAGTCAGGAGAAAGACAAATACTACTTGGGTCATTTATATGTGGAATACAGAGGAAGAAAATAAAAGGTCAGCCAAAATCAAACCAAAAACAAACCCTAGAAGTCTGAATAGACCTGAAGCTACTAGAATGGGTGAGAGACACCCAATGGACTATGGTGGAAGACCTTCAGTACCCTAGTGGTGAGTGTGGTGCCATAACATACCGCTAGAGGCTGAGAGCCTACACCTCAAAGTCATATACAATGTTGCAAACCAATGATGCCTCTTTTTATTTTAATGAATTAGAAGGAAAAAACACAAGGAGTTTTTCTCAAAATCATACAATTTCCCCCCATATAGCTTAAGAAAGTCTTCCACTGAATTGAATGATATCAATCAGAGGTATTTGTCCAATAGGCAGAACACCAAGTTAAAGAACAATAATCTGAATTGTGCTGTAATGAATATGGGATTACATATATATTTCTGAAATAGGGTTCTCCTTCTGTAGGAGAAATTTTTTGTTTTTGAGGAAACTTCATACTGTTTTTATAGGAATTGTACCAGTTTGTATTTCCACCTTTCTCGCTATACCCTTTCCAACACTTGTTTTTCTCCTTCAGACCTTGCTCTCAGGCATGAAGTGATATCTCATTATGGTTAAAATTTGCATTTTCCTCAAAATAACTAATGATCCATGCTTTTTCACTGAATAAAGATGGGCTATATAACAATGGAATACTACTCAGTTATATTTTTTTTAAGTGAATACCAGTCATTTGCAACAAGGATCAATGTTGTGATGATGCTGACATGAGTCAGAATGAAAATGACAAACCCCAGATAATTTCATATGTGGAATATAAATAAAGTGAAAAAAATAAACAAAACAATCCTTAGAGTCTAACAACAAAATGGTGGTGACCTTAGAGAAAGGGTAAAAAGATAAAAGAGTAAATTGGAGAATTTTAAATGGTTCTAGAACTGTGGTGTGGTGTATATATATCTATCAAGGTATGAAGCTATCTACCTACAACTTAAATATTGCAAACCAATTGTACATTAAAAACAAAAGATTGAACAAACTGTTGAACAACACACACTAGTTATCCTAATGCATATATATTTTAACCTCTTACATTTCCATCTTCCCCTTCAGTTCCATGCCCACCTATTAATTCATTGCTTTTAAACACTTATTCTTCATGACCTGTCTTTAACCCATCTTTTCTCAGCAGTACATATTTTTCTTTATCCTCTAAATTACTTTGTCTACTAAGAGACTCTTTGTGTAAGTCTCATACTTATACATGTATAACTGTTATACATGTATAAGTGCTATACATGTATAAGTATTATACATGTATAAGTATGTCCTGGTTAGGGTTTACCTCTCTTCCCACACACACGAGTAGCTGTCAACAGCTTATTAAGAAAATGGTTCAATTTTAGTTTTTTTAAAAAACTGGGGATTAAGAATTTTATTTCATAAAACACAAATAGAAGCAATATCTCTGTCATGCAACCTTGAAAAAGATAAATCAAAAATACAAGGACCTTGAAGCTTAAGTTGAGCCTACCTGTGGTGTGTGCTGGGGACAGAACCAGGTCAGAATGTCCTGCTGGGATTTATCTATCCTGGACCTTGGGTAAAACTAAAGCATTTAATGTTGCCTATGGGAAAAAGGGTTGAAGAAACACCTCAGGTGTGATTCTTAACTAAGACAAACTAATTATTTAATTAAAAGATTATCCAATGTGATCCTTGTCACAAGCATTCTAATTATTCTGCACTTCTAGCAACAATTATCTGGGGAGGTATTAGTTAAGCAGACTTAGGGGAGTGACCCTAATCATGTGACATAAAAGCCACCAAAGAAGTAGAATTTCCATATCATAAAGTGCTCCTTAATTTAAATTGAATACAGGCACTTGATACAGTTACATTGATATGGGGTGACTAGGCTGGATCAGCAGCCAGTGCCTCTGGTAGTGACGTAGTTGGAAATTGTATAGGGGGCCATACTGTCCTGGTGGGCAGGGTCTGAGATAAAGATCCATGAGAGAAAAGGAGAAGAGCAAAAAGGTCACATAAAAAGATGAGCTACGAGAGAGGTGAGGAAGAGACAAGAGAATGGCAGTCCAATAGAGGAGGTCAAGTGGCCAGGCTGGGTGGAAGCCCCTGAAAGAGTGAGCTTGTGGTGGTGAGAAGCCATGGTGGGAGAGTGACTGGCAGAGAAGTAGCTAGTGTGGATACCAGAATGGCAGGCCAGGGGTGACCAGGGACTGCTGAGGGAAGACCTGGTAAATGAGGCCAGACATAGTCAAAGGTGGGCCTGGATAAGGAAGTGCATGTGGCACCACGGCAAGGTAACATGGCTGGTACCTGGGGATAAGTAGGGATTTGGAAAGCTGATTTTTGCATCAGTATTTGTAGGAAAAGTTTGAAGGACCTTGGCAAAGCTGAACAGCTTAAAATTCTGGAGAGAGAACAAGCAAGGAGTAGACAGGAAAGGAAAACTGATTTTGCAAAGTGTCTGCCTTGGATTTGGAGAGGCAAAAGGGTACCATCTTGGACATGTGTTTGGGACTTTCAGGCTAAATGGTAATTGGAGTAAAATAATGGTCCACTTGTGGCATTAAGGACTTTTCGTTTTCCTGGTTAATTTTCCGATTTAATAAAACCCTGTTGTTTAAATTGCATTTGACTGGTAACTGCTACATGCAGGTGGTACAAGCCTGAAAGAATATTGGCAGTAGAAGCCACATTTAAAAGTGTAGCTTTTTTCCTTTGGCCTGTTGGTTGAAGGTTTCTGCCCCATTAGCATCTGATATCAAAATGGGAGAAATCTAAAACTTCTTAAATGTTTTAAAATTTGGGGTTAACGGGAAACTTAATTAAACTTAACAAACAAAAGCAGTTGGCCCTTTAAATTCAGCCACCCATCAGGTTTGTCCCAGCCTTCATGATCAGTTGCAAGACCACACCAACCTTAAGAGGTGAAACCCCCCCCAAAAAAAAACCACCACTTACTCATTAATGATTATCTTACCACATAGTCCAGTCTCTAGTCCCCAAAACAGCACATGGTCCTTAACCAGATGTGTGCCCACAAAATGGCAGCTGTCCCACCTTCAAGCAACATCAAGAAAACATCATTGATCCTCTTCTAAAAGTACAGCTAGTCACTTCAAGCCAAAGAAACCAAGATGTCGCCATCAATCCTCCTCCAGAGGCACAGCTCCAGCATTCTTTCAGTTTCAACTCTAAAGTGGCCTGAAACTAGCAAGACTCACTCAATACAACAGCAGCAACCACTTCAGACATCTCACCCTAAAAACAGCAACACAGCAAATTTTCTTCATGTCTCCAGACAATTACCAAACTTCACAGTTTCAAAGTTAAAGCAAGTATTCAAGTATCACATTTCCAATTCAGCTTACAAAGGTCACAAGTCTCTCTAGCATGCTTCCCTTAGTTCCTTGCCAACCCAGACTGGGGATGGAAGCCCACAGCATGGCTCCCTTCCTGGCCCAGCTGTTGTACATGGCAATAGGAGCAACTCCAAGACCTCCAGCCTCCTTGCTGCTCCTCCGCTCTCCCTCTTCTTCCTCTCTCCCCCCTCTCCTTAAATCCCCTCACTCTACTCCTCTCTTGAGAAGGCATGGCTTCTCTTCTCCAAGGCTCTGCCCACCAGGGCACAATGCCTGCCATCTTAATGCAGCACTATCATGCCATGGGCTACAGTCCCCAATTTCACCACAGCACCCTTATCTCTTTTACCTCAGAATCTTTGAGCTACTTCTTCCTGCTTATTTACACTTTATCTCCCAAAACTCTTCTGGATTTAAATCATTGATAGGTCTTATCTGCTTGAATTTTCCTAAATACACAAATCTTTGAAAGATTTTTTGCAAGATATTTCAATATAGAAACTATTTTAGGGTAAAAGATACATTTAAAATGGTAAAGAAAAAGAATGGCAAGTTCCAGAAATGCAACATATAGTTCTCCATACATTCTTATTCAATGTCTTTTATTTAAATTATCAGGATCTTAGTCACTGTCTTTTCATTAAAATTATCACAATCTTGATACTCATTTTTCCATCCATGTCATATCTACGTTTTATATCAATGTAGCATTTAAACTACGTCTTGGCTGAATTACCTTTGTTTCATAAAATGGAGTTATATTTCTTCTCTAAAAATGTGTGTATTTATATATTCCTTATATTCCCTCATTTACTTCCAATTACTTAATTTAAGAGAAAATAATAGAAAATGTAGCATAAAGCATGCTACTGTGCCTTGTCCAACTGAATAGATAGATTGTTCTCAAAAATAGTAGCAAGTGCTGATTTAATATAGAAGAGTTTTTAACTTTTCAAATCCAAATGACTGAGTTATTTTAAGCTCAGCTCCCATCCGTCAGTTGCCTGGCATAGAACACATAACTTAGATAAAACAAGAGAGGCTGGTGCAATCACCACAAATCACCAGTTAGAAGGCAGCTTGCGGCAGTGATATAGGCTGAAAGGTCCTCTTTACCCCCCAACAAAGCCATGAAGAAGTTGATGTGGTGTTAGAGCTAATAGCTTACTGCTGTTCAAACCATCTGTCATCCCCCTGGACCACACAAGGAAGATTCAAGAGGATATTAATCTTTTATGTTGACATCCCACCATGTCATTTTTTTATTTATGGGTATTGGTAAATTTCATTTGCTATCAAAATTAATCGAGAAGTTTCTAAAGTAAAAGAAGTTGTGAGAATGTTTCCAGTAAAAGTTTCAGATATCCCCCAAAATATAAAAGCTGTAGGAGCATTTCTAAATTTCTGTAGAATAAAAGCATATTTCCCAGACCATGAGTCTTACTTAAGTAAGACTGCTGCTATCTTTTGTGAGAAATATCTCCCCTTAAAGGTTATGTTGGGGTTCACAAGTACCGCTAAACAGACTAATATGAACAATGCAAGACTTTTCCACATGCCAGTTAAACTGAGAATGAGATCCCTTGTACTCCCATAGCCAACATAAAAACTAAAATTAAAATCAACATTAAATAAAATTTAAAAATTTTGGTAATAACGTAAAGTAACGTGAAGGCTTATATATTATTTGGGGGAATATTGGTAAAAGCAAATTTGGGAAAAGGTGAGAAGATAACTACTAGCCAGTGGTGCCAGGAAATGTTTAACAAATGCGTCTCAAGGGAGGGGAAGAAGGTCTTATTCACTGAATATTAAGTCCTCACTTAACATCATCTCCAGTTTTTGAAAACAGCAGCTTTAAGTAAAATGATCTATCGGGAAACCTACCACATAGGCTACTCTATATAACCAAGTTCCTTATACATATTTCCGATACACAAACATCACCAGACTTCTAAAGTTTCAAAGACCCAAAACACTCCCAATATGAAACAATTATTTGTATCCATTCACTCATTGATTCATTTCCCAATCTACTCATTTCTAGCCAAGGTTGCAGGTGACCCAGCAGCTCAGCATAGTGGCATCCCCACACTGGACAAGACACCTTTTTCACAGGGCGTGCCACACATGCCCACTCTCACTCTAACTGGAGCCCTTCAGATGTGCCAGCTAACATCATTTGCAAGTCTTTGGGATTTGGGCGGAAAGCCAGAGCAGCAGGAGAAAACTCACCCAGACATGACGAGGACATGCTCACTCCACACAGAGATAGTGATCCCAGGTGGGAATCCAATGCTTTTCTTCCCCTCGCGTTATAAAGAAACAACATTGAATAAAAGATTTATATACGGACCCACTCTATTTAACTCTTTCCATGATGTAAACATGGCCTTCACGGCCAATTTTAATATACCAATATGATGTCATTGACAGGAACTTAGGTAGAGATGTGCAGATTGACTCATCAGTTGATGCAAGTCACCATATCTTACCTTTGTTCACAGCCAAACAAACACATTTCCCACCACACTGAACACTTCTTCCTAAATGCAGTTGAAAAAGAGGTGCATACATTTGTCCACCAAAAGCAACTTACAAGAAGGTATATAAACAACAAAGTTTATAAAATCCAGAAACTGAAAACAACTCCAATGTCCCTCAATAGGGGAGTGAATAAATGGTGATGTATGCAAACAGTATAATAGCATACAACAACTAAACTGTTATTATGCACCACAACACAGATGAAGTGTTCAAACAGTAATGATCAAATAAGCTAGATACCAAAGAATAATACTTCCCTTTATATCTCACTTAGAAATAGGCAAAATTAATCTGTGGTGCCATAAATCAGAACAAAGGTTACCTTTGTATAGTAGTAGCACCTGTGAAGGGAGACAAAGGAGGCTTCTTAAGTCAGTCTTAAGTCAATGATAACGCAGGTGTGCTCATTTCATTTCCTTGAGCTCTGTATGTATGAGTGTGTGCTTTTTAAAAGGCATGTCATACCAAAAAAAAAGTAATTTACTTTTAAAAAAACTATTCTGACATAGCAATTATGATTCATTTTTCTCTGTAATTCTATTCTCTATCATCCCAACTGTAGTCACCTTTTAAAAAGAGTATGGATATTTTTCAGGAAGAGATGAGCACAAGAGATTGTGATGGGTCACAGGTGGCAGGATGGTAAATGAATAAAAGTATTTTTAAAACATTTTTTAAATAAAAAGAGCATGGATTTTAGGGATAGAATGAATTCCAATGCACGGTTCTGACACTGGCAAGCTGTGTTACTTTAAACAAATTACTTATCTCTAGAAGCATCATTTTTCTCTTTTTAATTATTTTTAAGAGACTAAGTCTCTCTATATTGCCCAGAGTTGTCTCGAACCTGCAGACTCAAGTGATCCCTACCTCAACCTCCCAGGTAACTGGGATTACAGGTGTGCACCACCATGTCCAGCTAATTTTCTTTTTTATAGAGAAATCATATCTCCCTAACTGCTATATGATAATTTAAAATAATATATTAAAGTACCAACATTATCTCCATAAATACACAGCACTTCAGAGCAGTCAGGCTAATCTATAAGAAAATATACATTATGTGAGACTCATATTTAAAATTCTCATTACTGGAATAAAATGAAAGCAAAAGCAATGTTTCCACTTACTAAATTAATGAATAAAATCAACAAAGTTGTACGGGAATTCTAACATTGAACCCAATAAACTTAACTGCATTAAAAAAAATGATAATAATAAAACCCTCACTAGAGTTTCCAAACACTACATGGTCTGATCTCTGCTTTCCTTTCTGACTTTAATTCCTGTCACACACAGTCTCATTCTCTGCACTAAGTCACAATGTCTATCTTTTGATGATAATGATCTGGTTGTTGCCACGGGGTCATTTCATCCATTTCTGACTCTGCTTCAAGTGGTCAAGTTATGAACATATACGCAGGTCCACTTCCATCTCCAGGGGCTCTTACAACAAAAGTCATCTCAGAAAAAGGTCTTCTCTGAATCCTCAATAAAAATTAGTCTCCCCAGTCACTTTATACCTCTCATTCTGTTCAATTTTTAATACAACATATATTGCTAGGTGAAATTATCCCCAATTTATTGACTTTCTCCATTCACACAACCACTTCATTCAAGGAAGCCAAAGAAGTGCAATGACAGTGTGACTCACAACTGTATCTTTCAGCTTAGAACACTTGGTACGTAACAGGTCCTCACTGGACAGTTCACTGAAAGAATAGAGTGACAGAAAAACAATAGATACTTTTCCCCCCCAGAGACACAGATTCATTGTTTCCTGCCAGGATGTTCGCAAATAAGATTCATACTAGAAACGAAGAACATTCTCCTCTGTCAAAAAGAATTCACATAGCTGAAAGTATTTTAGGAAAAAACATAGACTATGTTTACATCTAAAACCATTCAGTCCTGGTGTGATGATTTCTCACCAGAGACCTTAATTGTCAGGACCTGTTCAGGAATCCCACAGATGAGAAACATGGTATACTATGCCACCGAGACAAAAGTGACACAACAAATAGGCTGAAATTGGGATCACTAGAAACATTAACTTCCATACGTGGGAGGCTGTGCTTATCTAAGGCATGATTTTGTTTATGAATTGTGCCTTTTAGAGGACTATACCTTTTCCCCTTGTGAGATTTCACTGGAGAAATGCTAAAGCTCCTGCCTTCAGCATGGTTCTTTAAAAAGCCATTTTTAGTGCTATTCGTTGGGAAACAGATCTTTAAAATCCTTAGTCATTTTCCCAGGTGTTAAATGAGTGATCCTTTCAGGACATCAAAAATGCTGTTCATCTGCACAGACTCCTATCTCCTGCAATCAGGACTCTCTTTCTTATTGCCTCAAGGGAACTGAAAAGATAATAATTCATTGAAATCAAACCAATCACCAACCAATATGTAAACCAAAGCATCACAGTTTCCTAAGTGCTTCTCTAAGCTGCATATTTAGATTTGTTCTATTCAAATGCACCTAAAATGATGCTAGATTTAACAATTTCCAAAAGTATAAAAATGATGTATGACCAGTGTCTAGTTACAGAGGCTGGAATTTAAAATTTATTATCATCTAATTAATGTAGGAGCTATCAGACTAGCTTAAAATAACAAAAAAATATATTGTAAACTGCAGTTGTGATGAAAAATATTTTATGAAGTCGTCTTTTTGACTTAATGTAACACAACTGGAATCTGCTTCCTTAAAACAAATGGAGATGGGGGTGGGCTGGGAGTCGGACTGGAAAGGGACAGAAGAGAGAAGTGGAAACATACAGGAAGGAATGGAGAAAGCTTATAGACTCAGTCTGATAGGGGCTGGTCTGTTTTACAGGGAATTCGTAGTAAAAGAAGAAAGCTGTTGATGCCTTTGATCAAAGAGAAACCCTGGCGAAGGGAATCTTACAATTCAGGGTTAAAAAGAGATTAAAAACTTAGACGAGATGAGTGGCAAAGAGAGGCAAAAATGTTTTCAAGTAATGGGAGCCAGCAACACAGGAACTAAGATCAATCTCTAACATCTCACACTTCGTTCAGAGCTTTCTTTAAACTGCTGAATGCATGTTACTTCATAGCTTTTGGAGCAGCTATATAAAATATTTTAAAAACTGACTCTCAAAGAATAAAATTTCCTTTCAATATCATAATTAAAATAAATGTTAAAGGGAAACCCATAATGAGTTTATAAATGAGATCATTTCTTTTCCTCAAAAGACAACCTTATTTTATAGCCCAGATGGTAATGCTGACCCTTATTAACACAAATTAAATTGCACATATCACCTAAATTATACCACGCCATTTTATCCAAGAAAAACAATGAATGTTAGCAGCCCAGATTTCCACAGAAATTTCTTCTCTGATAATAGAAAGAAAACTAATCACAAAATACTATTCATACCCTCTTATATAAGATCAGAAGCACTCATGTAATTGCTGCATAAATATAAAAATATAACTTCTCTATCAAAATGTGTAGGAGGAAATCAAATTAAACCTAATACTCTAATTTCAATTGCTTTGGAAAATGATGTCACTGATACACAGGAAGGTCCAGTAGATTGAAAAGTTAATTTAAATAAATGAAAAGAAAGCAAGCTTTAGATATATCATTTATGAAAGCCAACAAGTGAAAGGTCTCTTTTCTTAAAACTAATAGAGTTCCATTTGTTTAAAATTTTAAAACATTCCAGTTGGGTGATAATCTTGCTGAAATTACATAAATGAGTTGAGAAACTATAAGAGAACTTTGTAAGAAGACATCTACACAATCAGTGACATGAAATTCTAACAAGGCCAACCAAGAAGCAAAGGAAAGCAATTAAACTAAAGTTAATTCAGTAATCTCCATAACACATGCAGTAAAGATTATGTGCAAGTGAATGAGTGAAGAAATTCACATTAGGTTTCATTCATTTTCATAACAATGGTTAATACAACAGCATATGTAACTTTTGGCAATGTTTTATGAAAAGTAACAATCACTCAGAAATGACAGGAAACAAACTTTAGATTCAAAGTCCATAATTTGGAATGTGACAGTCAAAATTCTACCCAGAGAGACTATGTCATTAGAAAGCAATCAAAAGAAACAAACCAAATGCTCCAAAATAGACAAATGGATCAAAAAGTTGCACCATGTTTGCACAATGAAATACTATATAACTATCAAAAAAAAAAAGATAGACTCATATCACTCGTGGTAATATGGATCGGACTGGAAAGAATTATGTTAGCTGAAATTAGATAGAAAAATATAAATACTGAAATAAGTATGGTCTCATATGCGGAACATAGAGAAATCAAACGAAAGGACAAGAAAACTTAAAACTGGCAAACTGGTAACAGAACTTAAAAATACAGCAGGGCCGGGCATGGTGGCTCGTGCCTATAAGCTTCAGCCTATGAAGCGGCTGGGGCTAGGGATCACGGTTCGAGTCCTGCCTGGGGCCCGTAGTGAGACCTAGTTCCAAAAAAAATAGCTGGGCGTGGTGGCACGCAACTGTAATCCCAACTACCTGGGAAGCTGAGGCTGGGGATTGCTTGAGTCTGTGGTACCCCGGGCAACAGGAGCCTGTGGTTCCACGGGCAAAAAGAGTGAAACCTAGTCTCAAATAAAAAAATTAAATTAAAAATTAAAATACAGCAAAGGAGGGGGAGGAAAGAGGAGGAAGGGAGGGGAAAATCAGGGAAGAGATGAGCACAAGGGATCATGATGATGGTTCACAGGTGATATGGTGGTGAAACAACTTCAGGGTATAAAACAATGTAAGAAAAAAATATACATAATCAACAAAAAATAGGAAGTGATTAAGAAAGGGAACTGTGGCATCAACCCAGCCCACATGTCTGTACCCTTGTGCCCCAGAGTTTTCACTCTAATGCAAGGACAACACTGGTAACATAGCATTCAGTTTACATGTGGATGCCACAGCATCTTGCAATCATTCAGTGGTCTTCTGAACTCACTGCAACAGGAAACAACGTTCTCATTTTGTAAGACAAAAAAAAAAGGACCTAAAAGGTCTTTATCAGTAAACTCAGAGTATACCATGCTCTCAAGCAAAAATTTTACAGTAACTAGAATCACAAGAGATTGCAGGTAAATATGAGTGCCAATCCTTAAAAACAACTGCAGGAAGTGAACATTATTATACTCATTTCTCAAATGAGGTAGGTGAGTTTTAGATGCTTAACTCTTCTAAAGTAACAAAGGAGCTAAAAAAGCAGAACTGCTCTTCAACCCCTAGACTGAAATGTTCCAACACACCCTGCAACAGCAGTTCCTATAAAGGTTTCCACTCCACAGGAAAGATAGATAAACGAACCCGTATTTTATCTTCTAACACAGCAGTTCACAAAATGTGATGTGGGAACTCCCAGGGGACCCTCAAGACTTTTAGAGGGAGATCCTGGGGTCAACTCTATTTTCATAGATATAGTAAGACATGATTTGCCTTTGTTTTTTATTCACATTCTCTCATGGGCTTCCAGTGAAGTTTCCAGAGGCTACATGACCCTCAGTGTCACAACAGACTGAATGCAGAAGCAGATAGAAGATTCCATCTGTCTTCCATGAAGTCAGACATTAAAGAAAATTGCGAGGAAAGTGTAAAATAATGTTACTTTTCTGGCTAACTCAATTTTTCTGTTTTAAAAATAAGGCTATTTTTTATTAAAGTTTCTTATTTATTTTTTTTATTAAAAGATCCCTCTTAGATGCTAAAGTAAAAAGGTCTGAGAACCTTGAAAAATTCTTAGCATTTATGTCATTGTCAGTATGAGAACATCAATAAAGAGCCAAGTTTTTATAAGGAGTATTTTCAACAGTCATCTAATTTAGTTGGACAGTTATCTGAACACCCTGAACTCAAGGGTCATTTCTATCACTCCATCTTCCCAAACTAAAGGGCATTCTTTCATGACAAAAGGCCTTGGCAGGGATTGCTGCCATGTATTACTGTGTTGTTGGTTTTTAATTGTATGGGACTAGAATGGTCTATAAAATACAAAAATAGGAAGTAGAATACTTTTATCAAAAGAAGATTTTATGCATTTTTTTTTCATGATTTTTATTTGTTTCTTTGTAGGTCTTGTTATGTTGCCAGGAGTTGTCCCAAACCCAAGGACTCAAGTGATCCCTAGCCTCAGCCTCCCAAGGCTGGGATTAAAGGTGCATGCCACCACACCTGGCTTTAATTGCATGTTTTAATGGGAATTCAAATTTTGAGATTAACAAAGATACCTTCAACATAATATATTAAAGCAGGTTAAAAATCTTAGCTTGCCATGAACTATAATGTGTATTTAACTTAAAAATAAAAGTATATGTTATTAAAATGTAACAATAAAAAATCTCAAATTACATGATTTTCTATATGAGAGTATATGTTGCATAGGATGAAAAAGATGTAAATAAATAGATGCATGCAGTCTTGATCAGTTTGAATGCTTTCTTAACACACTTATCTAAATGTTCAGAATATGAACTAATATTCCTGCCTATGTGTTGATTTAGATGGTGTTTGACATTACTAATATGTTTCTAAAGTAATGACAAAAGCTTTTGAGAACAAAAACTTTTTTTACTATTTAGTATTTGTGCCTTATTTTATAAACTTTTCATAATTCTGTAATCTTTCTGGCATTATTTTCCTATAGAGAGAATGATAGAGCATAGAATAAAATGATTTTCAAATATTTAGACTAATGTAAATTGGTCAAGAGAGGCAATTGCCAAAGTGTCAAGAATGATAATGATGATGATAAGTCCACCAAGATTGAAATATATTAATAAAACAATGCCAGCTGCTAAACAAAGTGGCATGTGCATATATAATATACATCATGATGGAGGGCTGGGAAGAACATGGTAGAAATCTTAGTAAAACAGGTTTAATATGCTTTAACTAGGCATTTTGACTCCAAGATTTCTTAGATTCAGTATTTGGTATTAACTAATTTAAATAAGTATAAAAGAGCAAAATATGTGAAATTACAGGAAGATAATGAAAAAACACATGCCAAAATAAAGGTCAGGACCTACCTCTCCCAATCACAGTGAGAATACAATCAACCTACCTCTCCCAATCACAGTGAGAATATTAAGTCTTTGAAAAAACATAAAGTCATCTTTTAAGGCAAGATGGTGTTGTAAGGAAAGAACAATATTTGACTTCTATAGTAAATGTTATTAGAGCTAGCAAGTATTAACTTGAGGTGATGTTTCCTCTTTGATTTACAAAAAGGTCAACCTCTAACTGAAAAATTTGAGTCACAGGTAGCAGATTTAATTCCTAAATGACCTCTAGTGAACATTGAAGAGACACAGTTACATGTGAAATCAAAGTTGTTTATATGGCAAAATACATAATGGTCAAGTAACAAGAAGAATTTTGACAAAGTCTTTTAAGGGTAACAAAAATTTTCACTTGTTAAGACAAATCTAGAGAACATAAAAACAGGTAAAACACATACCATTAATCATGAAATTCTGTTATAAGTAATATATCCTAAAGAATGAATTTGACAAGGGTTTAAAAATGTTATCAAAAGGGATAACAAGAACAGTAACAGTGAGAAATGTTGGTATATATTACAAAACATTGTTCAATTAAAGAACAATTAAAATTAGGGTAAATAAAGTCAGCTGACCTGATTTCAGCTAAAAAAAAAATTGTGTGTTTATCTGGAGGCTGTGTAATAAATAAAGAATTAGAGGTTAATCCTTTGATGGCAGAATTGTAGGTTTCTTAGACAATTTCTTTTCTATTTTATTTTACAATAAACACACAGTGCTCTTTAAAACAATACATTTTTCATAAAAATATAGATCTAAAGGATATTAATCCATGAAATTATAGCCAATTTCACATGAGTCATTAAAGAAGTATTTTTCTTGATCTAAGCAGTCACATCTATACAGATTTTGCAAACATCTCAGGCAGATCTTTCTGACTCCCTGATGTGTTTTATCTTTCTCTCTGAAGTGCTGAAAGATGATGTGATATCTCTACATTTTTTTCTTGGAGATTTATTTTTTAACTGCAACCTAATTTACCAAAACAAGAAAGCACGTTAGTAACTGATTTGTATTCTTGAAAGAATAGAAAGTTCTTATCTTGGTAATTTCATAAAAGATTAATAAGTATAAAGTTAAATATATTTTATAAAAAGTGATCATCCTCTTCCACCCCTGTCAAATTATGTACAGTCTGTGTTTCATCTGCTGTGTAATGTGGCAAAGCACAAATCCTTGAGGACCTGGAAGCAGCAGCCAGTAGGAGCCTCTGCAAGAAAAGCAGAATTTGTCAGGATTATATGGGCCTAGATGCAAAAATACTTACAACACCTGACTGATCACAACTCATGGAGCAGAGAATAAATAATCAGGATCAATTTCTCTCTAAGCAGACCAGCAGATAGACAGAGAGTAAAGAAATCTGACTCCTGGTTAAACAAGCTGTGTTTATCCAATTATCCATAGCAATACTAAGAGTATTTATAACATTTAACTTAGAATTGCAGGCCAGTTACCTCTTGAACATTTTTTTCCTATTGTTTCTTGACCAGTTGTATTGATCCAGCAGGAGTTGGAATTTAAACCAATCAACACTTAGTTCTTTTGTTAAGAAGACCAAAGTAAAATGTATCATTGAAAAGAGGGTTTTTTTTTTCCCCTCTTAAATTTCACTTCCTCTTTAACCCTCTTTATCAGAGGAGTCCATAAGGAAAACCACAAGATAACCTGAGCTTGCCCTGCTGCTTCTGGCTGAAATGCTTAATTAGATGCTCTGGATATAGTAGCAGCAGGAAAGAAGCTGGACCATCCAATAACTGCACTTAAGCTAAGAGCTAAATGATTTAGAATCAGCAGCTATCTTAATCAAAAGATGAACACCACAGCATTTTAACAGAATAACTTCAAACCAGGACTATCAAACTTTTACAAAATTACTGTTAGATTTGGAATAAAGTGAAACCAGAAACACCACCACTAAGTTTCATTCACTTTCTCTGGTAAAGTGAGTTAACTCCATAAGCTTCAGTTTCACTTTCCGTATATACTTCCTCACCCAGCCCCATGTTACTTGGCAACCTTGGATGTTTCCAGGGGAGATTCAAAACTGATTTCACTACACAGAGGGCAAAGAAGAGTCATGGAAGGGTAGCCCAGCTCAGATTGGTAGGAGATGGTTAATGAGCAAAGGGTACTTACATTAGGCTTTTTTTGGTGGTGACAAGATCATAGCAGACATCAGAATTGTAGTAATTTATACAGAAGTTTAACAGGGTTCAGTTACATATGAAGTCCAGATAGGGTGCTTTCTTATAGTAGCTCTTCATAATGGAACAATGCATAGAATCACTGTAAGCACAGGAGAAAGGGCAAGAGTTCTCTGAATGTCTGGGTTCAGCTCATGGATCATCCATCATCTCCTCCAACACCTCATTAGCACAAAGTTCTAAAAAGAAAATATGGCAGACTCCTAGCAGGGCACACAAAACAGACATACTATTTTTAATTACATTCCCCAGAAGTCTACCTGCCTACAATCTGCTATTCCCTAGCATTTTACCTGCCCACAAATGCTTTTTGAAGCAAAATTACTTAGGGGGAAGGGAGGCAGTAAAAAAAAAAAAAGGATCGAGTAAATTCAAAGAGAATTCTCTTGGACAACTTCCATCTGGCACATTACATCTGACAGTGACAGTCCTCATTTCCTTGTCTGATGGAATGCATGGTGACTGGGGTAATCCAGGCAGATCATCTCAAAAGAGCAATCTGCTGAGAATACCCCATGGGAAGTAACTGCTTTCATGGGTAATGAGTGTCTTACAAATATATGCTATATTTCATGTTCCATGGCATAACATAGCCTAGAGCAATGACATGCAAAAACATTTTTGTCAGAAATTTTTTGTGTCATTTGGTGAGTGTAATCATGTTTAAAGAAATATTCCAATAACATAGTTATGTGATATGCATAAAAGAGTTAGAATAAGAAGTTCAGGCTGGTTGTGGAGTGAGGAGGGAGAGAATAATTAGGAAAACAGTCCCAAGTTCAAAATATAGAGTAATTCTTTTATAACTCTGCAGAAATCTTTTACATAGTATCTCAGAAAGTTGGGTCCATATTAACCAGATTATATCCAGAGCCAAGATCAATTAAAATAAACACTGGCCTCTTTGATTAACCTGCTCTTTTAGTTATCAATCATGCTGTAACAAGTTACCCTCAAATGTTGGTGACTTAAAACAACCTTTATGATCTCACAGTCTCTCTGGATCAGGAATCTAGGCTAAATTTAGTTAGATACTAAGCTCTGAGCATCTCCATCTCTAGAGATTCCCATCATATCAGGGTCCACCTGGGAAAGACTGGCTTCCAAACTACTCCCTGTGACTATCAGGATTCAGATTCTAATAGGGAGTCACATTCAAGGCTCAGTTTCCTGGGAGGTGTTGGCTGCTAGTCTTCATCAGTTTCTTGCCACATGCACTTCTCCACAGAGTGTCTCATAGCACAGCTGTGGGTTAAAGAAAGTGCAAAGAAGGGAAGACTAGCTATCGGTCTTCAAAGGTGAAGCCTATGTACAGTGGTAGCAAGTCAGTCAATCAAATACCAAACCTATCAATCAGATACCAATCAATCAAATACCAAACCTAAGGACTTTGATGAGCCAAGCCATGGGCTCCTCTTGAGTTAAGCAGAAAGAGGACACTTGTGGCCCTGGGCCAGTGAGCATATAATTAAGTGGTGTGATCAGGAAGAGCTGAGAAGCCAGAGAGGGATGCAAACCTTTCATCATTGGTTTGATCAGTGAAATGCTGTGCAGCTAAGATTGGAATCATGATCAGGGGTTGAGAGTATGGTTTGATTACAATATCTGGTGATTAAGACAGATACCTGGTCAGCAGACACATCCTCCCCTACAACTGAAAAGTCTAATGACATATTTTCTTTCACTTTTACCCCTGGTCCCCCGTACCCTTGAGACTGAGGATTTTCATGAAACATAAAACAAGGCCAGCATTTTGCTGCTTTTGAGCACATCTGCCTCTAGCAACCTGCTCCACAATTCTCTGCTGCTTTTCATCAGTGTGTTGTCACACCCATGATCCCTGTTTCTATATTATTGCCCATATGCAACAACTAGCAAGCCAAATATAGAAATGACAGCTAGTCATTTCTGCTGTTTTCTGCTTAGAAAAAGCAAGGTGATAGGACTAATTTAGACTCAAGTAACTCAAGGGAAGGGGACTCCATGTGAACATGAACGCCAGGAAGTGCAATTCACTGGGAGTCAGAAGTCACCTGCCACATTCACTCACACTTTCTTGTAAAAATGAATCCATTAAATAATTTTTTATCCCTGTAACTAACACATTGTAAATTAGGACCCCTTGCTAGAGAGTCATAATTAAAGGAAAATGATTTGTTTTACGATCAGGTCAACTGATGTAAATCAACAGAGTCTACACTTATGTAAAAGGAGAAAATACAGTCTAGAGGGTGCTAATATAAAAATTCACTTTCTTAGGATCATTCATTTTGGTTCTTTAACTTCAGTCATGCATGTCATGTTTTGTCTTTTCCCAAGCAAGATGATGTAAAAATTAACATTCAGTACTGAAAGTATCGGTAACCTTCCAGCAGTCAGTGGTTAACAGTCACCAAGTCTCTGCTGAAATGGGCAACATCTGAGACAAAATTTCAAATTGACCAGCAGTCACTTCCATTTATAACTAATAAGGTAGGATTTATCTCCACTAATTTCATAAATACACAGTTAAACACACAGATATAATACTAATATATCTCTACATTAAAATTATTTAATGAAGAGCCCTTACTGTAAGCCTAGCACTGTCTTATAGCACTTAACTACTTAAAGTATCCATTTAAATATATTTGTTCTTGTCTGGGTATTAAGAACCTCTGATTATGCAACGTGAAAGAGGCTCCCTCCTTTACTAATCAATTGGGGAAGAAAATCACAAGTGACTGTGCCCCTTGGCAGAACTACTAACAAGAGAGAGGAGAGGAGCTTGACCAGCCACCTGGGGAAGTCGGCCCCAACAGCGAAAGCCTCACCCACCACTGGCTGGAGTTGCACTCCTAAAACCAGATATCAGAACTGTATGGTACAGAACCAGCAACAAGTGATGGAAAGAATCCTGAGACGTGCACCTCACATCTGCCTGACAGCAAGTTCCCAACATGTTCAGCCTGACTATCTGCCTCACCTACTCCTGGAGATCAGAGCAGTCTCATCTGTTTCTTTAGAGGAGTGCAAATCTGCACCCAGGAAAAAGGGACATAGCTCTAGAAAAAAGAAAGGATCAGCGGACCACACATAGACCAACAACTTGCAGCGAGAAGAGTTGGAGTGACCAGAGGGGGGAAGGAGTAAAGGGGAAGAAGGGCGATGAGGTAGGGAAGAAGAGGGATGGGGTAGGTAATAAGGGGCTCAATACAACTATGGTAACATGATTAATATTATAGGTAATTACAAAATAAAAAAAATTTTTTTAAGAACAAAAATAATAAATTATGTTAGATAAAATTACCCACATTGTATATTATTAGAAATAGATTTGGAGTAATTAAATAATTTGTACTAAAAAAAAAAAGAACCTTTGATTAGTTGATGACTATTAATATTACTGTGTCTGTAGTGTATAGCACAATTAAATGAAAATGACTAAACTTTTTTAAAGCCTAAAGCCTATAATTTCTGCCCGTTCACTTCTATCTGCACCAAGAGCCACTAAGGAATAAAAGTTATCAAGAAAATTACAAAGGAAAGTATGAAGTGACTATACCTTCTTTATACTCAATTAGTTTACATACATTTTGAATTTTTGAACTTACATACATCTTGTTTCTGTTTACATAGATAGATCTTGAAATGAATAAAGTAGTACCCTTAGACAATTGATCATTTTATTTCTGCTCAATGAAATTATTTTTGAATTCACAGAATTGCTCTTTAACCATGAGATTATTTAGGGTTATTTAATATTAAGTTTATCTAAACACATTTGTACAGAATGTATGAATGTTTCTCTATTCACTTTACTGGTACAAAACTTGAACTAATATTAAATACACACTAATGTATATTATAATTTTTAAAATTTAAAAAATAAAGTAAATGCAGTATCATTTAAATGTGGTTGAAAGCCTACTTCAATTAAGATACACTAATAATGCAAAAATGTACTTGAAACATTGCCAATTTATATAAAGTGCTGCACTAAAAACTTCAATGTGGGTAAATTTATATGTTAATTTTTAAGGCAGCAACATAAGAAAAAAATTAGAATATAACATATTTATAAAAAGTATAGAAAAAATTTGTTCCTGCAGAGAAGATATTTCTAATAGGCAAGCTAAAAAACAGCACACTTTACTTTTGCTTTAAAGGCAAGTAATCACACTATCACTTTTTCCTACCCTTTATCACCAGTTGTGTTTTGCAGATATGTATCCCCTAAAGAAAGATATTACATTCTGAACACCATATATGTTCATACAGAAAACAATCTCCAATTCAACTTTCTTTCAAAAACTAAATACCTATTACTGTATTTCATATACAATATTTCAGATTACTGAAATAATAAATTCCTAGTAATAATCCTAGTCTTTCACTGTTCCTCTCAATGAGACACAAAAGAGACACTTTAACAGATGTGACAGCTCATGTGTCGAAGAGAAAGTATTACCCTGTTAAAGGGGAAAAAAAGAACAGTTTTGGGAATAGAGAAATGATTCTTGAGAAAAATCAAAGATGTTAAGAGGATGCAGAATTTAGAAATGAAATCAATTTCCAAGATCTTCTGGTGAATTTCATTGCAGAAATACTAAAGTATCTTCTCATTATGAGTGAAATTTGAAATAAAAGAAGTTAGCCTCTCTGAATGCTATTTTGTCATTCAAAAACAATGAAAAAGTGTCATCAATTGAGAAAACCTAAGTTAAAGTAAAACCTGATGATTTTAAGTAGCACTAGCCATTGGAAACAATTATTTATAAATTAGATTATTTTTACAGCAGATACTCTGAACGAAAAACTCAAGTCATTTAAATGTCATCTCTACTGTTATTCATCACTCTTCTCACAAACATTCATATTTCTACAAGGCATTTTTGCGTTCCCATTTGCTGAAGTAATGGTTTCCATGACTGGGTAAGGTGCCATCACTACTGTTTAGATTTAAAAGCAGATTCCAGCAGGTGCAGGAGGCCCACACACAGCAGTGCCTGGAGGCTGATACTTCAATGGCTCTGGGGCCGAGACCACAGAACCCAGGTCTTCTCAATGCCAAAGGCATAGAAAGGTCTACAGCAAATAGACCTCAAATTCATATTCATAAAGAATATTCATATTCTCAAATTCATAAAGAAACACAAAGAACCTAAAATAGCCAAAACAACTGGGGGAAAGATCAACATGGATGACTTATGCTAAGTGATTTCAAAACTTTTATAAGTTATAATAATCAAGTAGGGTGATATAAATCAATATAACAGAATAGAAAATAAAGAAACAAAACACTTATTTTCACAGTTAATCGATTTTTAACAAGCATGTCACTTCAACCCAATGGAAGAAAGGATAGTCTTCCATAAATGGTGCTGGAACAAATGGATATTTCTATGCCAAAAAGCCTAGACCTTTACCCACACCATACACAAAAATCAACCCACAATGGATTATAAACTTGAAAGTATTAAACTTCCAGGAAAAATCTAACAGGAAATCTTTTGTGACCTTGAGTTAGTAAGCAAAGATTTCTTAGAAATGACACCAAAAGCATAAGCTGTGAAAGAATATTGATAAATTGAATTTCATCCAAATTTCAAACTCTTGCATTTCAAAAGATATAAGAAAATAAAATATCACTTCCCCGGGACAACACTGCAAAGGACCCATTAAATGCTATGTAAATTACACTTTAATAAAACTGTTTTTAAGAAAAGAACCTGTGATACTTAAGTCAGGGCTTCTCAAATGAGGGTTTCTTAAACACAGCCCCACTTGGAAACATTCGTTTTACCAACTAGCAATTCAATGCATTCATATTAAACATTATTGCCTCATGAAAACAATCCCAGGCTTGGTAGTGAATGAAAACAACCCAAATGAGAACAAAAGCATCTCCTGAGAGCTGCTGTATGGACTTAAGCCTCCAGCCCTCACACATCCATAACTAAGACTCTGACAGACATGGAAGTGGATAGCTGATGCAGGACAGGTGAACTCTGATTACAAATGGTGGTCAAGGGCAAGTTGGAAGTTAACCACTTCTAGTCAGGTTAGAGATTGGGTTAGAGACCATATCTGGCTTTCTCTGGTTGCTCCTGAGTTGGAAGCCGTAGCAAAAGAAAACTGTTGTTGAGCAAGTCCTCACCTTTCTGAGCAGTTTTTTCCCTAGTCTGTGGTTTCTGGAAATAGTTACTAAGGAAATTGTAGTTCCGGGTTCAGGCTTCTTATATAGGTCAGAGTTCCGTTGACATATATGTTTTCATAATTGTGTGTTGCTATCTTCAGTTTCTCAAAAGTAAAATGCAAAATCTGACAAGTAAAAAACAAAAACTAAGGTCAGGAGGGCCATTGTTTGCTTTCCTTTCCTCCTCTCTCAGAAGTCCTCACCCAGATCTCAGTTTACTAGTTTTCCAGATGCTAGCACTTCTCCCAACTTTCACATGTATTTTTTGATAAGAGGAAACAGGTTTTTTTAATTTTTCTTTTGATTATATTGATATCTTTTCCTTAGATTGCTGTATACCCCAAAGTACTCCCACCACCATATCACCTTGTGCTCATCCCTCCCCTGATTTTGCCCTCCCTTTTTAGCCCTCCCTTGCTGTTTGCTCTTGTTCTGTTATCAATTTGTTTATTTAAACTTTTGGAATCAAGTCGAAAGGAGCAAAAGCCGCTAACCAACAAACCACAGGTCAGCATCATCTGTGAGTAGCAGTTGCCGCACATGCTGTTCAACAACAGGGTTTAACAATTAACCAGGAAAATGGAAAGTCCTCAAAGCCACATGTGGCTAGTTTTCTTACCCTAATCACCATTTTTCAGTCACAAAGATCCCAAAAACACATGTCCAAGATGGTGCCTTTTTGCCCCTCCAAAACTGAGACAAACACTGCAAAGTCCAGTCTTTCTCCAGCATCTTTTCTTCTCTTCTTCTCCAAGGCTCTTCAAATTTCTTCCACAATTGCTGACACACAAATCAGCTTCCAAATCCCTGGCCATCTCCAGGTACCAGCTCACCATGCCTCCTTGCTACAGTGCCACACTCTCCATACCAACTACTCTTCTATGGCTCACCATGGCTCCACGCCACCTCCAGCTCACTCTTCAAGGGGGCTTACCCTAGGTAGTGTGGGCCTGTTCTTTTAGTCCACCACTGTCATCTTTCCTCTTTTTTTTTCTCCCCATTCCTCTTTTTTATGTGCCCTTTTGCAGTTCTCGCTCCCCATTTTCTCTCGCAGGTTTTTCAGACTCTACTCACCAGGGCATTTTGTCACCAATACAAATTTCAGCTGCATCACTATCCTGTATCACTTTTGTTTGATTTCTCTATATCCCACATATAAGTGAGAACACCCAGTATTTATCTTTTTTTGACTTATTTCAGCCAGAAATTCTTTCAGACACAATTCCTTCCACAACGAAATGAGGTCTTCTTTTTAATTGTTGAGCAATATTCCATTGTGCAAATATACCACAACTTTTTGATTGATTTATCTGTTTTGTTTCCATACGCTGGCTATAGTAAATATGCTACAATAAACATAGGAATATAAATTTCCTTTTAAATTGGTGAAATATGTCTTAAGAGAAAGTCCCTGCTCTCTTACTTTTCCTCCTTCTACCACATCCACTCAGTACAGGGAAGGGGTCACATTTGTGCTTTGTAACATATCTCACATTTAAGCAAATTTTTATGATCCTTCTTATAACTGGAGTTCTTATTCACCATAATGAGAATAAAAATAATTTCCAGCAACATTACAGCCATTCATTTATTCGATTCTTGTCTTATGGGAAATTATACTTATGCTATTTTAGATATAAGAGAACTAAGACTTGGCAAGGTCTTGAGGTACAGAACCAATCAGAAATTCAACCCCAATTTTGTGTGACTGCAGAACTGTATCTTCTATCATTATATTAGTTTCCTAAATTAGAAAGCATTAATATAACTAATTGACTTTTTTTTCATTCTCATATAGTAAATACCCTCTCACCACATGACTATGACCTGGTCCTGCTCTCAAATTCAGTAGTCAGCTATTTACTGCCCTACCAGATGCACTCTGAAGTTGGTGAAACTTGTCTTAGGCAATTGTCCTTAGATGTTGTAGCAAAATTCCCTGTGATCCCTTTTAGAGAATAATGGCTCATAGCTTCTCAATTATAATCATTCCTTTAGAGCAAGTATTGATTTACTAAGATACAGATAAGAGTGTAACTATGTCTCATGGCTGTGGATTGCTAATTGGGATCTCTGTACATGCCAATGAAAATGACATGCCAGAACTTTCTAGAAATCCTGGTAGTAAAGAAAGGAGACCTGGAGGCATTTTTCTCTCATCTATATTCTCTCTCAGCTACTTAATGGGCCCTTACCCATGCGCTAGGGAGCGGCCATCTGGCCACCAACCCACTACTAAGACAAAGAGAGGTAGGTGAGGTTATTTAAAGTATCCCCCTTGTGTCACTGTCCCATTGAATGCTGCACCAGATATGACCTATACTCACAGGCTTTCTGGTTAGTCTGTCATGTTTCAGTTCAAGTAAGTCACTGGAATTTGTGTTTTTCCTGAGGAGAACATTTATAACGTTGGCCTCCAAAGTTTCAGCAATAGTAAAGGCTCTTTCCTTGTGATTATATTTCTATCATAAACCCCATTTTTCTTTCAGGTATCAATTACCCACAAAACCCTATTTTGAAGATCATGTAATTGACAATTAGGTCATTTGGTTTTATAGCAGCATAACCTGGAGGGAAAGGGCATATCCTAAGGGCAGGGTAAGGTAGGGCATAAATCACTATCCTAAGTAGAGCTGGTTTCACTAATATATGGGACAAAGGAAAAACAAACAAAAAGCCAGGAGGAAAAGTCAAAACAGCTAACAACCAAAATAAAGTACACAACTGGAGGGAGGGGAATGGGTAGGAAGAGTCAGGGAGGGGAGGTAGTGGGTGAACCCCGGGGAATACAAAGATAGGAAATATATACATATAAATTAATTATTTTTAAAAAACTAAATAGAGCTGGGCAGGGGAGGGCAGCAAGAAGAGACAGGGAAGAATGAGGAAAGGAAATCAAGACTAGCTGGAGAAGACACGTGGAGCAGAGAGACATGTGAAGAAGCTGCACTTGTCTCTCAACCTTGAACTTTTACCAGAAACTTAGGGGACATGGAAGGAGATATTTGAAAGAGACAGAAACATGGGTGAAAGACCCATGGAGGGTGGACAATGGCAGCCTTTATCTTTATCTGTGTTTTGATTTTGTTCTATTCCTTTCAGACTTCCATGTTTGCCCTTTTCTTATGGTTCTCCACCAAAAAGTGCTTTAGATTTGTGGCAGGCTTTCAGGCCTCAGAGACCCTGCTTTGGTATAACCCTATTTAGTTGAATATCCATCCATGAAGAGATGGGTAACTTTGGTTGCTTCATGGGGAAACTTCTTTTAACTCTATTTCTTGTCTTTGTTTCATACTTGTTGTATTAAAGCTCCTTTCCATTAAAGGTCTTAACACACTAGTGTATGTTTTGTCTTGATGCAACAGATAACAGAAACATCTTGGAACAAGCAGGTTTGGGGTCCTGAGGTGGCCCTCATCCTGCCCATTAACAGGTTTACTTCAATTAATGTATTTATCTAGGCTTAGACCCCAACCACCATCCCTCACACTTACTGACCAAGCTGGCTCTCTTAAAAGCCCCCTCACCCCAACAAAGGATGAACTGCATCCTTTTGGGCATGACTGACAGGGGACCTCATGGATGGAGGCATCAATCTTATGAACATGTTATTAGTCATCTCCAGGGGTGTTTTCTCTCTTGCTATGTAAACTGTTGAGCTTATGATAAAAATATAAACAAATTCAGAACAGGAATTGCTGTAGTTCAGAAATCTAGCCACTCTCAATGGAATGCATAACTCACAATCTAAAATTTTTGTATTTCTAAGTCAGTATATTTCTTGCTCCCAGCTCTCTACCATAGAAAATCCTCAACCAGTGTGATGTCATTCATAATAAGGGGTATTGAAATAATTTTAGTGGTAATAATTAGAATGTCAATCATACAAATGATTTACTTTCTTTTATAAATTAGAAGAGTCAAGGCTATCCCCTGAATAGTACCACTCTCCTCACTTTCCTATCTACTTGCTAAAATTGGAAGAAATAGCTGAAATTGCGAGGAGAAAGGATTAGACATAACCTACAATTTATTTTCCCTCTGCCACATCCCTTAGTGAGCCATCATTAATGATATGCCATTAATAACTATAGCAATTATGAATCATTATAGTGATTTTGGAGCTGATTTTATATTTGTTTCCATTTTTGTTTTAATTTTATCCATGGATGAACTTTTACTAAGAAAGGAGAGATACAGAGAAAGACTAACAGTGCATCTATCATGGGTTTTTAAATATATTCTTTATAAAAGAAAAAGGGAAATTTCTTAAAGAAAATCTTTTCTAAAACACCAATATATATAATAGGTAAGTGTAGAACTGGTCTCACTGAAACCCAGGCAGAGGAATTAGCTACCCAGCAAACTTCTAGCTGTTGCCTTGGTGATACTTGAGGTATATCCCAGAGCCCAAGGACTCACTGACCATCATCTGAAGAGCCACATTACCCATGGACCTTACAGATGAGCCACCATGCTGCAGACAATGGTTCACAACTCAAATGACAAAACCAAATGAAGCCCAAGTGATGATGCCAGTGTTATTAGCCATGACATTCATCATGTGATAGAATAAAAGTTAATAAATATTTTTAATGATCAAGATTTACTTAATAGCAATGCCTTCCTGCAAAGATGTCTGCACTCCCCTGTTAATTACAGCACTGTTCACATAGCCAAGGTATGAAAACCACCTAAATGTCCTTCAACAGATGAATGGGTAAATTACACACAAGTGTTCTCACTCTCCTCTTTCTCTCTGCCTCTCTCTTTCTCTCTCTCTCTCTCTCTCACACACACACACACACATACATACATCCTACCAAATTACTAATCAGTCTTTAAAAAGAAGGAAATCCTACCACATGTAAAAACATAGATGAACCTGTAGAGTATTGTACTACGTAAAATCAGTCAGACACAGAAAGAAAAATATCTCATGATTTCATATTTCTGTAGACTTCAAAAATGTCAAAGAAGCACAGAGATAAAAGAGATTTCAGGGGCATTTGGATGGGGTGATAAAGGGGAAGTGGACAAATAATGGTCAAAGGTACGGTGGCATAATCATCTATAGTACTTGTTAATTTATTTCAGCAAACATTTCTTTTAAGGGTTAACATATGGATATGCCCCCTTCACTGTGTGGTGACTGGAAAAGGAAATATTGAAATAACTATTTCCCTTGTTTGAAGTACTTGTTCTTAACCTTTTCCTTTATTCAAGGCCTTTATGCAGTTATTATGAAATCAATACAATGAACTACCAAAATAGAAAGACATTATATTTTAAGCAATTTATAAAATTAACCACATAGCAAAATGTATCCGGAAAGATTTGTCAGAAAAGGAACTGTTTCAAAAATAGAATCGCTTGCATTTAGAAGTGAGATTTGGAAAAAAAAATAGTATTGAGTGCAGTATTCATTATCTTTTCAAAGATCACTTTTTTTCTAACCCATAGGCTGAGAAACTTGGAAACAATATCAACCTACTTCTCAGTAATCTGCTTTTCGTCTGCAGTACATCCTTCCCACAGCCTACTTCACACCACTTTCTAGGACGATCAATCCCCATAGAAAAGAATGATGCAGCTATGTTTCAATTTTCCTATTTTATAATACAACTCGTACACAAGGAGAAAAGAAGAAGAAAAGTATTTCCCTCTTAGTTTAAACATTACCTCAAAAGTGCACAGGCACAGAAATTATAAATTATTAATAAAATTAAGCAATTCTGTCCAAGCATAAGCAGCATGGCTTCTAAAGGTTATCCTTCTTAACCTAGGGGTTTGCTAGCCGTTCTCCAGCTTTAAAATGTTGAAAACAAGAATTATTTTAGCATGAAGGAAAACCTTTGGGAAGTGTTACATATTTGAATTTCTAAATCAACCCTGTTGAGGCTTATCCACCTGATTCTGATGAAAATTCTATTTCTCAAGAAATACACTACAGCAAGTCAGTAAACACTTAAAAATAGATGCTGGATTTTGCTAGCAAAGTGATAACTGAGTATTAACTAGTTAACTGGACACATGTAGATTACACAATAATCTAATATCTACATGTGTTCAATTAACTAGTTAATATATTGGACCCCGAGTGACACCTCTCCCTTATAAGGCTTCCTGACAATACATAGTACAGGAAAGATGGCACTAAACACTTCAGCCTAAGATTTTTTACTCTTCCTTCAGAGAAGCTTAAAGGTAAAACTTTTCCTTATTCTTACTGTTATTAGAGAGATTTCTTTTTTCCATTTTATTCATCTCTTATTCTCTTTGTATATTCTTACTGGTCGAAAAACACATTGCTAAACTCTCCATATGAAGAGAGAAATCTGTATTAAGATGTAACATCTATATTTTGCTATAATAGGCTACTATTAGTGCTTTCAGTACTGTAGTTAAAAAGTACGTATTTAGCGCCGGGCACAGTGGTTCGTGCCTGTAAACTTCAGCCTATGAAGCGGCTGAGGCTAAGGATCGCGGTTCGAGTGCCTTTTGGGGCAACGCAGAGAGACCTACTCCCAAAAAATTGCTGGGCGTGTTGACGCACGCCTTATTCCCAGCTACCTGGGAAGCTGAGGCTGGGGATTGCTTGAGTCTGTGGTACCCCGGGCAACGTAAGCCTGCAGTTCCATGGGCAAAAATAGCGAGACCTAATCCCCCCAAAAAACAAAACAAAAAAACAAAAAAAAAAACCTATGTATTTAGTTTTATTGCAATTTTATAAAAAGGGGTTTGATATTTCTTACCTTTTTTAATCCATGGTATACCTTGTTGAACTAATCATTTCTAGTATTTCTGAGGCTTTATAGGTTTTAGAAACAAAGAACAAGGTGTCCTGGTTCTCGAGAAACTGAAAGTCCAGTAGAATAAAGAGATATGGACATAAATCACTCTGAAGACCGACTGATTACTGAAATAACAGAACTAAAGATAACATGTACACTATTATAGTATTAAGAAGAAAAATGTTATTCTACCAGGAAGTCAGTTAAAATATATGGCCATACTAGTTCTAAAACCCTGATGGCATTTATCAGCACTGATTCCTCTCCATGCCCACATTTTCCTCATCAAAATACAAATGTTCATTCATACTTACTAGAAAGATTGTGAATCATTAAGATGTGGCTAAAGTACTTATTTTTATTCCTGAAGCTAAAATTAGAAAGTATAAATATAGCTTTCAGTATTTCACTATCACTAAGTTGATACTGAATTACTTTTAGCCCAATTTTTACCTTTCCAGTATCCAGAACTGTTAATCAGAAGACCTAATTCTCCCAGGAGTCTGGAGAAGCTGAAAGTGACTATGTATTCTTATTTTTCCACTTTGTTTTACTTCATTTGAATATCATATCTTTCAGTGAGAATGCTCAATAGGATTATGTACATTGCTTAGTATAATTCTGATCATATAATAGTCATTCAATTTTGCTGATATGTAGTTTTTAAGTATCTCAATAACAATTCACTGTTTGTACAAAATTCAGTGCAGTTCAGATAATATTGAGGAGTTACATTATATCTTATTCTAGGGAAAGAAAAATGAGACAACCCAAACATCCTTCAGTAGGAGAATAGCGGAATAAATTATGGTACATAAATACAAAATATAGTGCTTCCTATAATAAAAAAATGAGATATAATTATGCACATTTATATGGAAAGATCTCTGCAAGGTTTAGCTTCTGGCCAACATGGAGTAACAGAAACCAGGCTTACATTGCCCTGCTCCAGAAGAAAATAATTGAAAAAATAGAATAAACATATTAAACAATGTTTGCAAGACAGCTAGCATCAGTCAGTGAAGAAACACGATCCCCAAAGGCAAGACACAAGTCTTGTGATTTACTGAAGCACACTTCCAGGTCATAATGCAGGGTGGAGAACCCACATGGAGCCCATTAGTTCCCCTGAAATTAGAAGACAGATCTCAGAAACTGAAAAGGCAAGTCTTTAAAGTGCTGTAAATAAAGAGATGCACAGAAACAAAAGTTTGAAGATTGTACAGTCCTCCTCAAGTCTTCAGTGACATTCACCAATACAGATATGATAGCCATATACAAGTTTTAGTGCAGTCTATCAAAGACGTTGCTAGAACTAATAGATAAGTTTAGCAGGGATCCTGATAATCAAGGACAACATACAAGAATCAAGTATTATTTTTCTGTACTATCAATAACTAACTAGAAACTGAAATTTCCAACTGAAAAATAGCATCATATCATAAAAACAAGATGGATTTATGCCAAATATATATACATACATACACATACAATACCCCAAAAATCAGTGACACCCAAAGCGTATGCAACCAAAATAATCAACAAGTGAGACTGCATCACAACTATAAAAAGAAACAATGAACAAAGTAAAAAGGCAACTGACATAACTTGCTAAAATATTTGCAAGCTAAATTTATCTGATAAGGGGTTAATATTCAAAATACATAATTCACACAACTCAGAATCAATAATAATAGTAATAGCTAAAACCTGATTTTAAAATGGGCAAAGAAGCTGAATATTCATTCTTCATACAATTTTTCAAAAAAGGACTTACAGAAGGTCAAGAAGTACATGGAAAGGTACTAAAAATTGTTAGTCATGAGATGCAAATCAAATCTCAAGAATGAGATATCACTTTAAATTTAAGATAGCTATTATCAAAAAAAAAAAAAAACCTGGAGAAAACAAGTGTTGGTAAGGGTATTGAAAAAACAGAATCTTTGTATACTGTTTGGTAGGAATGTAAATTGGTGCAGCTGTTACAAAAAAGTTTGGAGGTTCCTGAAAAACTAAAAATAGAACTCCCTTATAATTCAGCAATACTTTCTTGGGGTACATATTCAAAAGAATTAAATCAAGATCTTGAAATTTGAATGCCCATGTTCATGGTAGCATTATTCATAATAGGTATAATAGGTAGCACAAGCTTCCTTTTCTTTCAGATATTTTTTTAATTGAGGTAACATTGTATGACCGCCAGCCACGGTGGCTCCTGGCTGTAAGCTTCAGTCTATGAAGCGGCCGGGTCTAGGGATCATGGTTTGAGTCCCGACTGGGGCTTGTAGCAAGACCTGGTTCCAAAAAAAATAGCTGGGCGTTGTGGTGCGCGCCTGTAATCCCAGTCACCTGGGAAGCTGAGGCTGGGGATTGCTTGAGTCTGTGGTACCCCGGGCAACGAGAGCCTGCGGTTCCACGGGCAAAAATAGCAAGACCTAGTCTCAAAACAAAACAAAACATTGTATTACAATATGGTATATCTTTTAGAAGTATAGCATCACTCCTTTCAGGTGTTATTATACCACACCCGCCATCAAAATACCCAGAGTCCTCTGCCATAATACGTTGTGCTCACTCCCCTCTGGTAACCTCAGTCCTACACTCAGATGTCCAGGTAAAATCAGGTCAAAATAGGGGCAGAAGCCTCCAACCAACAAGCCACAGGAATAAAGTGGCACTTTTAAAATGTGGCTTCTGCCACCCAGGTTCCCTCAGGTTCGTGCCACACATGCATAGTAGTTGCTAGTCAAAATGCAATTAACAACAGGGTTTTATTTACAACGGTAAATTTAACAGGAAAAACAAAAAGTCCTTAAAGCCACAAGTGGCCAGTTATATTACCCCAGTCACCATTTTCAGTCCCAAAGATCCCAAAGACCCATGTCCATGATAGTGCCCCTCTGCCCCTCCAAACCTGAGAGGCAAACATTCTGTAAAGTCCAATCTTTCTCCAGCATCTTCTCTTTGCTTCTTCTGCAGTGTTCTGAGCTGCTCTAATTCAATGTACTTCAAACTTCTTCAACAAAATGCTAATCCCAAATCAGCATTCCAAATCCCTGGCTATCTCCAGATATCAGATCACTATGCCACCTTGCTGTGGTGCCATACTCTCCACACCAGCCACTCTTCTGTCAGACACAAAGGCTCCTTGCCACCACCTGCTTACTCTTCCAGGGGGCTTCTGTCCAGTCTCATAACTCAGGTTACTCTTTACCTGCCTGCCATTCTCCCGTCTCTCCTCTCCCGAAAAAGTCTCCCTCTAGTCTCTGTTCCTTTCCTTTTTATCTTTTTTTTTCCCTAAATTCCAAAGGCTCCAGTTTCCCTCTACACACCCTCTAGGTGGTACACTTTCTCTTTCACATCATGGACTTGCAACAAAGTAAAAGTACCCTTATCCTATTTAGGCCATCTTTTTACCTCTGTTTTTCAGACACAGCTAATGGCATCAATGCTTAAATTTTAATACTGCCCATATTGGGGTCCCAGCTTCACAAGGTTTGTTATTGGCTCATATTCATCTGCTCCTTTCTTTTGTTTCTTTGTATTCCACATATATGTAACATTCTATGATTTTTATTCTTCTGGCTTATTTCATCTAGCACAATCCTCTCAGTTCCATCTATGTAGCCAATGACAATAGTTCATTTCACAAATGGCAAGAACTAACCTTTTTTGTAGTTAAGAAATATTTCATTATATGTGTATTACCACACAATCAGCTACTCTATTCTTGGGCATTAGGTAGTTTCCATAAGTTGGCTATTGTAAACAGTGCTGCAATATACACAGGAGGTGCTTATATCCCTTCAAATTAGTGCTTCTATATTCTCACAGATTCCAGGGAGTGGTATCTTATGGTAGATCTAATATTTTAGATATTCTATGGCCTATATCAAAAAGACCAGGAACAGCAAGTGAGGTGAAGTGAGGATATACAGAAAAAGAAATTTTCCCAGATTTTCAATGGGAAAGTAGACAGCTGCAGTGTCTATGGAAAACAATACTAAGATTTCTCAAAAGTTGCGGTATCTATGGAAAGTAATATTAAGATTTCTACAAATTTCTAGATTTCTAAATTTCTAAATTTCTAGATTTCTAGAAATCTTAATATTATTTTCCATAGACACCGCAACTTTTGAGAAATCTTAGTATTGTTTTCCATAGACAACTGTCTACATAAGATTTCTAGAAATCTAGAAGATTTCTAGAAATCTTAATATTATTTTCCATAGACACTGCGACTGTCTACATTCCCATTGAAAATGTAGGAAGATTTCTTTTTCTGTATATCCTCACTTCACCTCATTTGCTGTTTCTGGCCTTTTTGATACAGCCCATAGAATGTCTAAAATATTAGAAAAAAAAAAAAGACTAACCATAGCAAGTGTTGCCAATTGACACAGAGGAACTGAAACTCTTATACAATACTAGCTTGAATATGAAGTAGTATAGTCACTTTGGAAAAAAACTGTGATTTCTTTAAAAATTAAGCCTGTAATTACCACACAATATTGTCAATACACTTCAGGTATTTATCCTCAAGAAATGAAAGCATATGACCTTATGAAAGTTTGTACAGAAATGTGGAAATAACCAACATGTCCAACCAAGAGGTAAATGGACCAAATGTGGTATATATCCATATAATGTAATACCACACTGCTGTTAAACAACAGGGTTTATTTACAAGGGAATTTAACAGGGAAAACAAAATGTCCTTAAAGCTACAAATGGCCAGTTATATTACCCCAGTCACCATTTTCAGTCCCAAAGTTCCCAAAGACACATGTTCATGATGGTACCCTTTGTCCCTCCAAACCTGAGGCAGGCACTCTGCAAATCCCAGTCTTTCTCTGGTGTCTTCTCTTTTTGCTTCTTCTCTCAACAGTGTTCAGAGGTGCTCCACTTCTCTAAGGTGCTTCAAATTTTTCCCAGTTTTGCTGATGCACATATCAGCTTTACAAATCCCTGGTCTTCGCCAGGTACCAGCTCACTATGCCACCTTGCTGCAGTGCCACACTCTCCACACTGGGGTCACTCTTCTACCGGTCACCCTGGCTCCTTGCCACCACCAGCTCACTCTTTGTCCAGCTCGGTCACTCGGACTACTCTTCTTTACCCATCCACCCATCCGCCATTCTCATCTCTCCTCTCTCCAAAAGTCTGTCTCCTCTACTCTCTGCTCCTTGCCTTTTTCTCTTTTTCTCTTTTTCTTTCTCCTAAAAGCCATCGACTCCCATTTCTCTTTACACACCCTCTAGTTGATACATTCTCTTTCCTGGGTCCACACCCAGAATTCGCAACAAAGTAAAAGTACACTTCCTATTTAGGCCTCTTTTATCTCTCTGTTTTTCAGATACAGTTAATGGCATCAATGCCTAAATTTTAATACTGCCCATATAGGGGTCCCAGCTTCAATACTGCCCATATTAGGGTTCTGGCTTCAATTCCATTTATATACAGCAAAGACAAAAGCCCAAGACAAAGTGAATGAATCACACTTCCCTTCTGGGCTCCCCCCCCCTCATATGGGTACTATTAATTACAAGCCTGTTAAAATCCTCCAAAATGACAAGCAGTATGTAAGATGCTAGCATTTAAATTCTTTCAACTCAATCTTACTCCCCTATAAGGTTTATGCCATCAATAAATACTATACACAACTTGTGTATATTTGCCAAAGCATCATTCTGAATTGCTATTATTCTCCCTTAAAATGAAACTATAATGCCACGTTCTTCTTCCTCCCCTAGCATGGTACAATGTTGAGACATAAATCTCCAAATAAAGAACGAACAAAAGCTATGTGGCATTTTTTCTTCTAAGGTACTTACATTCTTATCAAGGTGTTTGCAATTCTTAGAAAATGTCATTTTCCTCTTAGCCCCACAGAATACCAACTGTGCCAAAAATAAATTCAAAAGCTGGAGAATAAACTAAATCAGAATTGAAGCCGGACATGGTGGCGCGTGCCTGTAAGCTTCAGCCTATGAAGCGACTGGGGCTAGTGATTGCAGTTTGAGTCCCACTCGAGGAAATTTAGCGAGACTTAGTCCCAAAAAATATCTGGGTGTGGTGGTGCAGACCTGTAATCCCAGCTACCAGGGAAACTGAAGCTGGGAGTTGCTTGAGTCTGTGGTACCGCAGGCAATGTGAGCCTGAGGTTCCACTGCAAAAATAGCAAGACCTACTCTCAAAAAATAAATATATAAATAAATAAAAAAGAATTTAAAAGCTTATATTTAAAGTTATGACTCCAGATGCTCTTTTACAGGCCCTCATGCAAAATTTTGAAATGTACCTTTGACACTGTTAATGCCACGGAGTTCAAAACACAACACAGTTTGGAAAAGCCACATTTGATAGGTTTTTAAAGAGTCATTTTTCCTCCTTGTGTAAATGGGCCTTAAGTGAATATGACTCTACCTCAATGAAAACAAAAAGCAAGCAATTTTTTCTGTCAGAAAATTGCTGAGAGATATGGTTAAACTGTGAGATGATGAACCCACAACTGTCAAGTCACACAGCAGTTGGTAAGTAATGAAAACAACAAGATCTGAGGTAGAATGTCCAAAGAGAACAGAAGAAGGGCTCTTAGCTTATAAATGGAGAGGAGCGATTTGCCTTGTAATCTAAAAGTGCATTTGCCAAGTTAGTGCTGTGTCAATTCAATTCAGTTCAATAAACCTTCAGAAGAGTCAGATTTGCCCTTTCTAAACAGGCAAAGAATATTTTCATATCTGCTGCCATAGAGTTAAGTATCTCAGACAAAGACAGACCATCTCTGGAAAGAAATGTTTTACAGTTATTTTGTATAATAACATACTCTGTTTTCCAGAATTTGATACCAGCTTTATTTCAGATGAGCTTCAGTTCAAAGCCATGAAGACAAGGCAGGATTTTTAGCACCTCCTTTTTACAGGGACTAGGAGAAATTGATGATTATGTGCAAGGTTACACTGAACTTGAAAGATCTGATTCTTATACAGGTATTCTTTCCACTGTCTTCTTATTCTTGCTGACCTTTGAGAAACTTGTGGAAGTCATCTTTTCCCAAACAAAATAAAATCAAAGTCTAAAGTCTTGCCTAAAGTCTCTTCAGCTTTCTGCCCTAATTCTCTTTTTCTCCACACAGCCTCTAAAATGAATTCCTGTGATGTTCACATCTCTACAATCTGTTCTCTTGAAAAATCATCAGTACTTACAGAATCCATTTACCTTTCTCAGACCTTATCCTCCCACTATCCTTCAGTGTTTGGTCCTATTAAGCATAGTTTGCTTTTTCTAGAAACTCAAAACTGGCTGGATCATTAGCAGATGACACTGGCTTAGGAAAATAAAATGGATCAGAGATATTTTAGACTTTAAAGAGTAACTGTAAATTATTTTTAAAGAATATTATTATTAAAGAAACTTCATTCTGCATATTTTTCCTCATTTTATTGTCACAATAATCCTGTGGACCAGAACTCAACCATCTCAAATTTATACCTGAGAGAAATCAGGTTCAGAGAAATTGAAAAGCTGTACCCCACTTAACAAAATTTATAAGAAGCCCCATTACATGAACATGGTCCTTTTTCAACCATCTCATATTACATTTCCTTTCGGCAACCTGGATTTGTGGGAGATAAGATATGTTGTGTAAATTAATTTCCCCAAAGTTTACCAGTAAAATAAAGATACTAAACCAAAGTATTTTAAAATCATTTCTATATATATCTAGTGGTCTATGGGGGAAAATGTGCTTTTACAGGTAAAATTTAACTTTGCCTTAATAGCAGTGTCATACTTTAAATATCTGTTGGTACATTCTGTGTAATAACAAAGTTCAGTGACCCCTTTGTTACATTTTTACCTCCCATTCAGCATTAGACTCTTTTTGAGTCCACCTCCTGTGGCAGCTTTTTATAACTATTTCATACCATATCTATTCACATTGGTACTCCAAAACGATGAACTTAGAAATAACATAGCCAAGTCATTAACTAATAAAATTTAGGAGAAACTCAGATCAAATCATCTCTATGCGAGATCATCAAGAAATCTGTGTTTTCCTTTTGTTAGTAGCCACACCAAAACATGTAGGCTGGGGGTTTGGAGAGCTGGCATTATTTTGGGAGGTGGGGGGAGAAGTTCTTTGTCCGCTGGTGTTCCTTGGGAACATAAATGGGTATTCCATTTTTCAAAAAGAAATCACATGCAACTATATTTGGAAAATTATGCATGCTGTTCCTAAGCAATGGATAGTCACATTTTAGCATTACCCAAATATTTATCACATTCTTGACTGCAGGACTCCTTCCTATTTGAGAAGAATCCTGTAGAAACCCTGTAACTCTTTTGTAAGTACGAATTTGTTGCAAGACCGACTTCTAATGACAAAGGGTATTAGAAATTCAAGTAATAAAGAATATTTTAATGTTAAGTTCTTTTATGTCCTTTATGAGGAAAAAAAATGAAATCAAAGTATACCAAAAACAATGAAAGTTCTGGTGAGCACATGAAAATGGCTGCCTCGCTTGGTTAACATTTTCATTATTATAATCAGTGAATTTTTAAGATGTTTTTCACACTTTGTTCATAGTATTCATTATTCTATGTAGTCATTTAAAACAACCTAGCTATCTACAGCTGAATAGAGGATATCATACAACTTCAGATTAGGAGATTTCTGTCTCACCCTATTTTGGAAATAATCTTATCTTTCTCTCACTGTCAATAAATGCTAGAATGAATTTATATTAAGACAGAATAAAAAAAATTTAGACAAGCTTCTTAAAAAAAACAGAACAGTATAAAAATATTTATAGTCATTGAATTTTACCAGCTCATAGAATTTCCACCATCTCTTTTAAGATTCATAATAAGAGTATGATTATCATTACCACAGGTTTCAGGGACCTGACAAATGAAAATAATATTGATATAACGAATAATAGCATCAAATGAATCACAATACTGACTTTACCATGAGATACCTCTTTAATTCTGATCTGAATGAAGTTCATGATTAGAAAAAAAATTCATTAAAAAAAAAAGATGATACACAAGAGACAGGAAGAAGATATGATACGACAAAGAAAAAATGTTTCTTCCAAGGAAGACTGGTATGAACAGATCCCTTAGAGGTAAAAGATGCCAGATAAAGTAAATAAGTGCTCAAAGTTAGGAATTCAAACAACTAATATAAAACAAAGCTAAGACTGGAACCCATATCTTCTAGCAAAAAATCTATCAGTGTAGGTTTTACTTAACCTAATTTCCAAGATTGTTTATTAGCATAAAATTTTAGTTCATTCTGTTTCCTTGATTCAAAAAAAAAGGAACAAATAAAAGAAAACAACACTGAGAACATAGCAAAATCCTCTTATTTGAAGCTATCATACCTCGTAAGAAGTCATTTTTTAAGATATATCTAGTAATAACATGAATTTCAGTTTAGCAACTTCAGAGTAGAGTGGGGATATACTACTTGTTTAGCCAATCAATGTGGATGGGGATATATTATTTGTTTAGCAAACATTTATACAGTGTTTCCCATGTGTCAGCTCTCTTCTAAGTGTTTTCAGACATAAACTCAATTATGCACTGTGTAATAGAGAATTCTGCTGGCCTTTGTTCTTGGGAGGGGGCCTCTAAATCCTCAGAATTTCCCAAATGAGAAGAGTATCGTTATTATTTACAGTGGGTCTTAATGGCTTATGCTAGTGAGGTGACCCATAGTGGACCCCTAAGTGGTTTGTACTAAAGAAATGACTCTGGGTGGACGTGGGCTATATCACAGAGACCAACTACATGAACAGTGAGCTAGGACTTTGAACCACATATCAACCCAACCCTTGGGGAAAGGAAGCTACATGAGGTTAAGTTCAAGTGTGTAACCAAGGATTAAGTCATGCCGATGTAATCAAATCTACTCAAAACTCTGGGCATCCAAGGAGCTCATACAAGCTTAACTGCTTGACAACTGCACCTAGGTGTACCTGATGGGGGGAACAGTGCCCAGGATTCCACAGAGACACAACTGTTGAAAGCCTTATATTTGCACTCCTCCCGGACATCACATTGATGCTGCTCTCCCATCATTTGGCACTGATTTATATCCTTTTGTTATACTAAAACTGCACATGGAAGTATGTCACTTTCCTGAATACCTTGAATTCCCCTTGTGAATTTTTATATTTGAAAGGATAATGGATCCCCTCATTTGTAGACAAGGGCTCAGCAGTGAGAGTAGCTTCAGATCCCAAACTCGTGTCTGGTGTTGAAAGTAAAAGAAGAGTTATGAAGAGCTGTCTTTTAGCTTGTGAAGCATGGCTTGACAAGTGTTTGTAGTCTAACAACCTGGCAAGATTTATTATTTATCATTAGCCCTACCTTACAGATGAGGAGACTGAGGCACTGAGAGTCACCCAAGTGTCTAATGTCTAAAGACAGATTTCAAATCAGGCAAGTGTGCCTTCAGAGTCCATCGTTTTAGCCCCTGTATCATATCTTTTGCACCATGGAAAATATAACAAAACAAAAATCCAAATACAGAATTTTCTAATATTTTTCCAGTTCTCTATGTTCTCTCACCCACATCCACTTAGAGAGAGATTTTGTTTAGCAATTAAATTTTATTGCATTTCTATACATCATTCCACTTAAATTTTCATAGAAACAATATTCTTTTCTTTTAGCATTTATATTTCATCAGTTTGTGTAATACTTAAATAAATTATAAAATTTCAGCTGTAACCAGTGTAAGCAAATTTGAGAGAAAACGGTAATCTCCATAAGCAGGGGAACAAACAGAGAAGGGAAAGAGACCAGTTGTTAAACCATGAACACATGGTATGTTAAAACATTGGATTTATGCACAGTAAGAATTATAGAAAGAATGCAAAGCATGAGGGAAACAGGATCAAAACTTTCCATTCATCTTTTCCACCAGCTTACTTCCAGCAAGCCTCCTTTCACTATGATGTTTATTCCGAGTCCTTTTCCATTCTAGTAATTCCATACTATCACACCTTCCAGATTCATATTCCCCCCAAACCTCACTGAGAATCTTTTATTTATTCATTTATTTATTCCTGCACTATGCTATTGTTAAGCACCATATTTTGACCAACCTTATGCCAGTTACTATAGATATATCAAACTTCATCAGACCCATTTAAAGGACGAGGCACTGCAAAGAAGTTAGGGAGCATACTAAATTTTTGTCTTCTTGTTTTCCATCAATCACATCCTCTAAAATGCCTCTCTGGCCACTGTGAGTCTCATCTATATTAGTCATATACTCATTAGTCATATATAGTCATATAGCTACTGAGCAATGGTGGGGGGAGGCTCAAGTTGTTTAAATCATTCCAAGATTACTCCAGCTGGAAAAACAAATATTTCTTCTAAGGAATTAGAAGCTTTAGAATTCTCATTTAGCAGTCTGTAAGTATTCGTGCATACATGCCTTTTTGGACAACAGCCTCCTACTCTCTCATTCATTCATTCAATATTTAACTCACAGTTTCTTGCCTATTAGTATAATTGACCTTGATTAAAATACCTACAAATAAGATAAGAGAATGCTTGCTTGTGATTTTTTTATTTATATATTCTAAGAATCACTAAGGTAACATTTTTGAGAGCTGTGCAATTATCACATTCACAAAATAGGAAGCAAATTCTTCAAAGCAAGAGTAACAGTCCCACTGGAATCTATGAAGCATACTTATATTATTTTATCAATATAAGGATTAAAAACAGGTATGAAATTCTGTGTCATAATTTAAAGCTAAAGCAAATTAGTTGTAGCTCTACTTTCCAGGATCAATACAGGCAGAGTCACTGCAGTGTTGGTGATTTTGTTAAGTCTGTTATCCCCCCTCAAGAGCCCATGCTAAATCCCCCTTCTTCTCGATTTATTCCTCGGTAGCAAAATCAAGCAGTTCTAGAATATAACTAGCATTTAAGTCCTTTAACAAAACAAACAGCTACAAAAAAAACATGACCGAAACTCTATTCTCAATTTCAAAATAGCACTCCTTCATCTCCAGTGACATGAAGGCCAACAATGACATCCAGAAATCATCTTCTCTCCATCCCCCACCACACACACACACACACACTCATGATAATTAACTTATTTTATTTTTTAGGACACAGAAGGATGAAATCTATTCTATTCGAACAACATTCATATATGCCCATACCTCTCTTAACAGGAGTTCTGACTTTTACAGACTGGGGTAACTCCCTGCATATGACCCAAAAGAACTGCAGGAAGTAGATGCTAGAGAGAGACTATAAAGTGAGGTCGAACCAACCCTGACCTATCACACATCCTATTTTGAGTTTACCTCATTTGTTCATTAACCCCAGATGGGGCATGTGAAAGACAGACAGCAATCCTCACAACCTACAGTATTCTAAGTCTACAATGTGGCATAAGTTGTCTTAAAATTTAAATTAAAATTTTAAATTAAAATTAAATAAAGAACTGCATTTTTGTACATATACCACAGTTTTTTTGTACTATTCATCTATTTGGGGGCATTTGGGTTGCTTCCATATCCTGACTGTTGCAAATAGCACTGCAATAGCATCCGGGTACAGGTGTCTTCTTGGATTAGTTTTTGTAACCTTTGGGTTGATTCCTAGCAGTGAGATTGATGGAATGGGATGGTCTCACTTATATGAGGGATAAAGGGAAAACAAACAAGCAGATGGAGAAGAAAAATTTAAAACTAACTCTCAGGGAAATTGAAACATGGAGCAAGGTCGGGGGGGACAAGAAGCAGAGTGGGAGAGGCACAAAAGGCTAAGACAATGGTTCATGGGTGACAAGGTGGTGGAAAAACCCGAGGATAGATAACAATGTAAATAAAACAAATAAAAAATAATTAAAATTTTTTAAAGGTAAAATAAAATAATTATTTGTAAAAAATTTTTTAAAAGAATTACATTTTTGAAGACTGCTGGAAGGAGGAAAACCGGAAAAAAATTTTAAAGGGGGTAAAACTTTCCTTGTACATGAATACTCCTCATGACTAGCTGTTTACAGGTTGGATAGATCAGCAAAGAATGAAGTAGTTACTGTCCATGAATCAAAGGCTTGACCCTCAGAAGGAGAAATTCTTGACTATAAGCAACTTAGAGTTTGCCAAGTTCAATCTACTGAAAACATATTCATTAACTATTCTGTTGAATCCCAACTTTGCATGACCCTACTATCCATTAAAGCTGATTCACAATGTGACCAAATGTTCCCAATTTAGAACTCACTACCTTAGTTAAAAATGGAAGTACAATTCCTAGGTACTGTCTCCATTTTCTTTTTTAATTGAAGTATCATTGTATTACATCCTTGTTAGTGTTTTGAGGAGTATAGCGTCTTCCCCATCAAGTGTAGTCACCATATGGCACCCACCACCAAAGCACCCAGAGTCCTCTGTCTTAGTCCATTGTGTGTCACCACTCACCCTATTCTCACCCCTCACCCTCATCCTCTGAATGTCTCAGAACTATGGTCAGTTTTCAAGGGCTGATTTTAAAGTTTCTCTTTGACCATTTTCTTGTTTTTCTTTATTCCACATAATAAGTGTGACACTATCTGGTTTGTAGTTCTCCTCTGTCATATTGCACTTAGTATAATCCCTGCCAGCTCCATCCATATTGCTGTAAATGGCAAGAGTTTATCTCTTTTTGATCACTGCATAGTATTCCATTGTGTGCCATATCTTCTTGGTCCATTCATCTGTTTTAGACACTAAGATAGTTTCCGTAGCTTGGCTATTGTAAGTAATGTTGCAGTGAACATGGGACTGCCAATTTCATTTTGAATCAGTGTTTTTGTACTCTTTGAATAGGTGCCTAGCAGTAGATTTGCTGAACTATAAGGGAGAGCTATTTTTAGTCTACTGAGAAAACTCCACACTGTTTTTCACAGGGGGTGAACCAGTGCACATTCTCATTAACCATGTAAAAGGGTTCCTTTTTTCAGCACCTACACCAGTATCTGTTGTTTCTGATCTTTCTAATAAGGGCCATTTTCACTTATGTGAGGTGGTCTGGATATGCATTTCCCTGATGATAAATGATGATGTGCATTTTATCTTGTACCTGTTATCCATATGTATTTTTCCTTTGGAGAAGAGCCTATTTAGACTTCTTGGGCATATTTACTGGGTTTTCTTGTAACTAAGTTGTATAAGCAGTAGGTAGATTATTGATAGCAGTCCAGTTTCCTGACAGATGTATGGTGTGCCAATATTTTCTCCCATTTAGGAGGATATCTCTTTGCTTTAGTTACAGTCTCTTTTGTTGTGCAGAGCTTTTTACTTTCAAGTAGTTTCAATTGTTTATATTCCCTTTTGTTTTCCTTGCTGCTGGGAACAAATCCACAAAGATTTCTCTGAAGCTTATGTAATTGTGTATTTTGCCTGTGTCTTCTTATACATTTTTTAATGGTTTCAAGTATTGCATGCAAGGGCTTTATTCATTTTGAATTAATTTTTGTGTAGGGTGTAGAATAGTGGTCTAGTTTCATTATTTTGCATGCGGCTGTCCAATTTTCCCAACACATAGGTACTATTTCTCCTCATGTCTGAAGTGATTTAATTTTTACTAAGTTCATTCCCAGAATCAACTGTATCTCAAAGCAATTAGTGATTCAGTAAATATTCGACATCTCCAAAACCACAGGCTTAAAGGATGGGTGTTAGCTCAGCTTTATGTGGCAATCCTCTGGCTAAACACAAATATATTAAATCATGATATTATACAACTTAAATTTACACAATGTTATATGTCAAATATATCTCAATAAAACTGGGGAAGAGAAAATAAGCAACATGCCCCATGATAGTATTGATAGTAATGTTGGTTTTAGTGATATCTATAATTTCAGCTGTCTATGACAATTCTTTAAATAAATTGCTTCAATTACTGCGGTAGCCAGCCTCTGCAAGGGCCCCCAACCTTCTCTACCTCTTGGTATTCACATCCCTGTGTAGGTTAGAATTTATTTATTTAATAGAATGTTCCTGAAATGAGAGCAAGACTTCCAAATTAGATCAGAAAGATATTAAGGTTTGCTTAACACTCAGTTAGGAGGAAGATAGCTTCTTGAGGTGAAGATACTCAAGTAGTGTAAAAGGGAAGTGCAGATGGTGAAGAACTGAGATCTCTGCCAATAGCCATGTAAATAAGCCACCTTGGACTCAGACCTCCAGGCCCAGAGAATCTTCAGGTGACTGCAACACTTCCTTCTTGCTTGCAACCCTGTGAGAGTCACCACATCAGAGCACCCACCTATGCCACTAGCAAACTCCTGACCCACACCACCAAATCACTAGATTTGGAACTAAGTTGCTACATACCAATAGAAAACTAATATAATTGCCAACATAAGGATAACTGGCCAAGGCTGAAATACTCTATTTCACAAAGAATAAATACCCCAGTCAGAAAACTACTGAGGGTAGAAAGGCTTACTATATCGTTCGGTATCTTTTTTTTTAAACATTGTAACAAAGTTCCCAACTTACTGTTATTAGTCAATTAAAAATAGGTCACACATTAAGTTGTGAGGACAAATTTAAGGCATTGCAAGTGTTGTGTTTAAAAAAAAAGAAGGAAGAAAAGACAGGAGCAGGAGCAGGATTGAATTGTTCTCAGTCCAATTGGTGTGAAAACCTTCTGAAGCACAATGTATTTGCAAAGAACATGAATCAAAACCAATATTCTATTTGTACTTCAAAGACCATTTCATCTTTTATCTTAATTTTACAAGGTGAAGCTATTGCTGGACTCTGCTTTCATCTTTTTTCCATATAGCCTAATGAACAAAAAGCAATTACATGTTCCATGGACAAGAATTCTTTATACTAAAGGAATGATATTTATTCTTTATTCTTTACAGAAGAAGCAATCAGAGGTTTTCAGCTTTCAGAAAATTCTCAGAATAATCTCCAACAATTCTGAGATCTGAAGTTCACTAATGCTCTCCTCATTTGTCACTCCTACTCCTGAACTTCACAGCATTTGCAGTCCATCTTCCAAACCCCTGTCTTTCCTTTCCGAGAACGAGCACCAAAAAAAAGGCAAAATAAGTCAGCTGAACAGCTGACAAGGTTGCCCTAGTGTTGGCACCACGTAGGCTTCTGTTCTGAGATTCTGATTCTTCTTTTTCACACACCATGTGGGTGTCTTAGGTTCCACCCTGGTCTCTCATCACATTCCAACACAATGGTTCTTAAATTTTCAGGTTAAAAGGCTCTTTGGAGAATCTTGTGAAACCTCTGCATCATTATCCCCAGGAAAGTACACATAAAAAGTAGGTTTTCCATACAAAATGTGTGGAAATGTATTGTGTAAGACTCTGAGAACCCCATATGTGTGATTTCCAGCTAAGTCTCAGAAATATAATTTTCCTTTGGGTGAACTCATTTAATGTCAGAGCTTCAATCATCATCCAAGTCTGTGTTGCCAGCCAGGGCCTCTCCTAAGTCCTATGACCCTATTGGGTGTGACCCACAAGGATATCTGGGCTTAGGGGTGTTCTCACTGCAACTCTAAACCTTCCTCCTATGCTCTCTAGTCAATGGATAAAATCAGCATCCACTCAGCTGTCCAAACCAGACAAGCAAGAGTTATCATGCCTTTTGTCTCTCTTCACCCACATGCAATCTAGTCAACTTTGTCTTTCCAAGTCTACCCCTTTCTTTCAGTCTCTAAACTGTCCTAGTTTATAGCAACAACCTTCTGACTTCTTCTCCTGCCTCCGAAGTTGATTTATGACCTGCAAGTCCATCTGAATATCAAACTATCATTTTAAAATCAAACATAGTCATGTTGCCCCACCTCAGAATAAACCTCAGCATATCCCCATTTGTTTCAGAGTAAATAATCCCCAGCCAGATGTGTCCACCATCTCTTACAGGAAGAGTATCGCTTTAATCTGGTGCTCACTGACAGTTTATGATAGTTTCCCCACTTCAATAGAAATGACTCCCAACAATAACTTTTTTATTTTAAATTACAAAAAAGGATATTTATTTAACTTGAGGCACTGTGCAAACAAGAATAAAAAGAATAATTTTTCTCTTTTCTTGCCAATCCCAGAGACAGAGGTTTGCGTTAGGAATACATAGAGATTGTGCTTTTTGATTAATAAATGATGATGATGATGATGGGCATATAGATAGATGATTGACAGACTGACAGATGTCTTTGTTGTGCACAGTGTATATAATTACTATTTTCTCAGTAATTATTTTCTAATAAACTGGTTAAGTTATATGACACTTACAAGATAAAGGCATACTCTCAATCAGGATATCTGCATTCACACTAAATCCTCACTCTTCAAAATGTGGTCTGTGGATCAGCAGTCCCAGAACCACCTGGGAGCACCTACATTGGAAGTGAGAATGTCAGGCCCAGTTTAGCAGAGCCAGTAGATCCCTAGGGGATGAGAAAGCACAGTCAAGTGGGAAGAGCAATATAATAGAATATACTTTTGAGCAGCTGCCCTGACTGACCCACAGTCCTTCTAAGAATGAATGCAATAAAGTCATCTCCTCACGACATAAGACAAATGCAGTAAAAAGACACCTAAATATCAAAACTTATAATCAAAACTAATATCAGCTTAGTTTGCCCTAAATGAAACACAATATTTTTGGTTGGTGTGCTGAGCTAAAACAGTTCATGGTCAAATAACTGTATTTCAACCTGGAGATATTTTAAATCCTCAGCACATTAAATGGGACACACATCATCACAGCTATTCACATATGTATTACTGAGACACAGTCAAACAGGCAGAAAGGCAACATGGAAAGCAATGCAATAAAGAATGTCTTCTTTTTTTTTTTTTTTTTGAGACTAAGTCTCGCTATGTTGCCCCAAGGTAGTCCTGATCTTACAGACTCAAGTGATCACCAGCCTCAACCTCTCAGGTACGTGGGATTACAGGCACCTGTCACCATGCCTGGCTGCTTTTTTCGAGACCAGGTCTCACTATGTTGCCCAGGATAGTCTTGAACCCACAAACTCAAGTGATCCCAGACCTCTTGCCTCCCAGCACTTGGACCACAGGCATGTGCCACCACACCTGGCTGAAGAATGTCTTTTTAAATGGAAATTTTGCTGTTTTCAACCTGGATGAAAATGGAAGGGATTATGTTAAGCAAAACAGGTTAGGAAAAACATAAGCACCAGATGATTTTACTCATCTGGGAAATATAAAAAACAAACAGACAAAAACAAGGCAAAATAAGCATTTGAATTCTGATTGCAGAACTGAGGCTAGTAAAGGGTGGGCGTGGGGCAGCAAGCAAGGGGAGGGGCTTAAAGGACTATAGTGGAGAGTTAATGGAGTTTTGGTGGAAGATATAATAAGATAACAAACCTCTAAAGAAGTACAAATCACATATAGTGTTGTAAAACAATTACCTTGATATACAATTTTATTTAAAAAAAAATTTTGGTTCCGTCACTCTGCTAATCCACATAATTCCTCAAACCCTCTGATCCCAAGTACCTTCATGTAAAATGGGGATAATGATCTCTGTTATGAGGATGAATGAACATACGCACAGTGCCTGCACTTAACAGGTATCTGGGAAATGGCTGTTCATGAATGTGAATTTTTTAATAATGTTCTCAGATTCTTCATTAGTTCCTCTAAACTATGTGTCTAATCCAATAAATCATGTAAGCTCAATCTGGGCACCAACACAATGAAGACTTTGACACCTATTTCCATTGTTCTTCGTTCCATGATCATCTCTCTATAGGATAGTGACCACCCGCAAACATTTCCTTCCTCCTCAGGAAGGAAATTATACGGTCCACTCTCAAATCAGGAAAAGACTTTTTCTTTAGAGAAACCCCCACATGTAACACAATTCCTGACACATACAGAACAGTCAGTAGTTGACTGAGGAATAGGTTAATAAACAAATACCAAACCTTCCAGAAACTCCTTTTGTCATTGATCAACTTCTTGTTGCTGTGTTTTTGGTAGAAAATCATTAGTAAATTCCTATGACAACCTCTTTGGAAAGTATTCTTTACACTGATATTTCCCCTACCTTCCTCACATCCATTCCACTCCCAACACACACACACACACACACACACACACAGGACTCCCTCTTTTTTTTTTAAACTAGCTTAATTTGCTTTTTTCTTCTTGTATAAAAAAATATGTGGTTATGACAACTAGGTTCTCTGTGGTGAAACTATGGTGGCACAGGCAAGGTGGGGGTGTCTTCACAAGAAAGTAAGAGTATTCCTAGAAAGTAAGGGTATTCCTCCTAGGGAGAGTTGGTGAATAGGGTTCATTTCCAGTAGGGGAATTAAAGAATTGTAGGTCTTGAGGATGGAATCAAAGGTGGCCTTAGTCATTAGTCCAGGTGTCTGTGTAGCCCCTTGCCAAGGTGTCTCAGTGATATACTGGGGGGGGGGGAGGGTGACGCAGGGGTAAGTCTCATTAGCACAGACCTGCAGCATTGTCACCTTGCAGGGAAGTGGTGTGGCTTACAGATTATCCCACCAGTAACCTCACTGTACAGGGATGATAAAAGCACGGCCAGGATGCTGGCCCCACAATGGCAGTGGCCACATCCTTGGAGCTCTTAATATCCAGACTGTCTGTTATAATTCACAGTGAGGATAAATACCTTGAAGCTGATTTCCTGACCAGTACCAGTCTGTTTCAGGAGAACACAATCTTCAAAACCTCATCTTTCTGGGGAGCCTCAGGGAAAAGTCAATGATGTCAGAACTCTTGACATGAAAGAGACAACTAGGGAGACAAGCCAGATCACTTCTAGAAAACTGACCATCAAGTCCTTTACCAGGTACCCAGTTAGACAAGGATCCACCACTATTCCTCTGCCTCAGCTTCCAGCAGCAATGGGGACAAATGCCACTGCCCTAGTCTCCTCAGAAGCTGCTCTTACCTTCACCCTGGAGTTCTGCCCTGGGAACACTATCGCAGCACTACCCCCAGCTGTTCTCTGGACAGTCTCCAGCTAACATCCCTCTCCTTTTCACTGCTTTCTTCTTCAAGAGTCTAAAGGCTCCTATTCCATGGGGAAGAGCAGGAGCTAAGGCTTATATCATTTGACATACTAAAGTGAGAAATGAAGCTAAGAAGGAAAAGCAAGTGCCACAGGGCAGGCACCTGATTGTCATTTGTTAGGGATGCAAACTCTACCCAATCCACTGACTTTCATTAGCAAACTAAAGATCTGTGGGGTTTTCTCTCTCTCCCCCTCTCCCTCTCTCCCTTCGCTTTCTCACCCCACTTCTCTTCATTCTCTCCCCCTTTTCTACCACCCCATTTGCTGATTTGTTCACTCAACTGATCCTGAAATGGGTTCAATTACTTATTTAATAGCCTGCATGATATTTGTGCTTAAAAACTCACAAAAGGGAAGAAAGAAGGTGATTACAAACATTAAGAATACAAAATGTAAACAGAGGAAGCAGGAATTTTGCCTCATGGGTGGTATTAACTGTTCCTCACTCCTGGAGGACTCTGGGAAGGCTGGAGAGAGGCTCCTCATTCATTGCTAGAAACACCTGCAGGCCCCAAGGGAACGCTATCTTTTAATGTGCTTCATCAAAAGCTGTTTCAGTCTAATTTTTTAATTCCTGTGTGTTAATTTACCTATTTTCAAGTTGAATCTAATAAACTAAGAGTAGCAGAAATGAGATGGTCCTCAATTCAATCCCAATGCTCTGGGGACTGAAAAAAATTGAGGATCAGATGAAATTTAGTTCTTGTTTTTTACAGTCACAAGAAACAAATGAGCCACTTCTAAAATAATATTAGAGGAGATTTAAAACATGAAAAATCTTTTCTATTTCAAAGCATTGCATTTAATTTTTGGGCAAAATTTCATAATTTTGTATGTAGCATATTTAAAACTCCCTAGATACCAATTTCATTTTATTTTAGTTACTTGATTGAATTTTTTTAACATACCAGTTCTTACTTGATAGAATCAGTATATCATCTCAGCCAATTCTTCATTTTCAAATATTCTTTGGATTTCTATAAAATGATCGGATCTGGCAATAAAAATGCAGTGAAATTAGAATTTCAGATAAATAGATAATTTTATTATATTTTATTATATAATTTTATTTTATTATAAATTTGTTCCGTGCAATGTTTGAGACACAATTCTATTAAAAATTGGCCAGATGGCTGACTCGAGGCCACAGCTGAGCCACAGTCACCCAAAGGCACTGGGGAGAAGCCCTCCTCAGCTCTCTCAGATGCTGGAGAATCACCCTCTTCCTCTATTCTCATAACACATCTCCTTGGCACCACAACTCTTCCTCTGCCTTCATGAGGATATTGGTCCTTGAACCAAAGGCCCACCCAGTTAGTCTCAGGAGATCTCATCTCAGTGCCCTGAATTTAATTACATTTAATCTAATTACATCCAAAGACCCTTTTTCAATTTAAGTAACATTCCTAGGATATAAGAACATAATGAGCCACTATTCACATGCTAAAGCAGAATGCTAAAACTCCAAACACCCACTGAGGATGACAAATCCATGACTCAGGTACAACATGCAATAGACCTAAGTCAGAAAAAAAGGCAGTGAAAGCAAATCTGTAGAAGGATCATTTTCCCTGGTCTTCCTACCAGGGTCATCAGATTCTTATTTGTAGGAAACATACAAAGTCTACCCAATTCATTTAGCCACTGTTTTAATAGACATTTATTGGGCTCTTTTATGTGCCAGAGTCTGGGATTCAGGGGTAAACTAAACAGATGGTTCCTGTTGGGATGACTTTCTACCAAGCAGACAATCAATCAATTAATCAACAAGTAGGCAAATAAATTGCCATATCATCTAAGGAAGGTGATGTGATAAAGACTGTTGTATAAATGGAAACAAGACTTGCTGCTCTGCCAAGGGCAAGCAGGAAGGGGGGGTCAGAAAAGATGACTTGCTCTGACCACCAAGAGAGGAGGATGAGTCAATCATGCAGAGATCCCAGAGAAAAACTTTCCAGGACAAGTCACTGTGGGTTTATGAACTGAGGTTGAAAGTCCTTGGGTTGGGGGTGCTGTGTTCTATCAAAATGGTAAAGGCCAGAAAGGTTAGAACATCTTGACCAGGAGAATGAAAATGGGGCTGAACAGACTATAGCCTGATCATCACCAGGCCTTAGAGATTACAGAGGAGAGTCTGTGCTTTATTCTATGGGATGAAAAGACACCAAAAGGCTTAAAAAGAAAAGTGATGAGATTTGGTTTTTCGATTTAAATTTCAATTGTGAGGGGTGACTTTGTGAAGTGAGACAGAAAGCAAGCAGATCAGTTAAAAGGTGATTTTAGAAGGCCAGAAAAGAGATGTCATTTTGTTAGGAATAGGGAGAATAATGGAAATAATTTGAAAGTCAAACTGTCAGAGCTCACAAAGTTTAATTGCTGATGGAGAAGGGGAAGAGGAACTTAATAGATGGAATCACCAATTCGAGGGTACAAATCTTCCCAAATAGAAAATATATTGTCCAAATTTCCTTGTAGATAAGTGTAACAATGGATGTTCTGGATAAGGGATTGGAATTGATAGAAACAAACTCTGGATCATGTTCACAAAAAGATAAAGGCTTGCTTTCCATTTCCTCTTTTGATCTTTTTGATGGCTTCAAGGGACACTTGAAGGAGGTGTGTTAGATCTACAGAAAGGAATTACATCATGATTACCAAGCTATCCCATCCAGAATTCATGGATGGTTTTATGTATCAGAAACTACCACCTGCTCCAGAATGCCAACCTACTTTATTGTTATGAGCGAGAAATAAGATTCTGTCTATTTTAAACCTCTACTTGTGGGGGTTTGAGAACAACTCCACTTATATCATAACTAATATTCTCAAGCGTGGCAATGAGATCCACAAAGAAACCCTCTTTGCCTCTGAGGATTCTTTTCCCCCTGAATATTCCGTGCCTATCTCCTCTTTCTTGCCTTTGTTCAATGTATGAACAAAGGTATATGTTCTCTATGATAAGGGCCAGAGTTCAGAGGATCCTTTCCATTGTTGAAAGGGAGAGTTCCATCTCCAGGGGACCCAAAAAAGAGCAATCATTCCCTGTTGCACAATGTCATGATATGTCTCATACAATGCATTAACTATCAATTCTGGTGCAGAAAACTATGGGTGTCAACTGTCAAATGCATTATGTTAAGTATTGTGTTGATTACACAATAGTTTAAAGCTGGAGTTATGATATGTAAATTAGGGGTAGGTAATCTGGATCTCAAAATCTGTCACATGAATTGGATAAAATAATTAACATTTAGTGAAAAAATTATGTTGAATATGTCATTATATGCATGTATTTCTTCTTGTCTTAAGCTCTAACATGAAATGAATCTTTTTGTTAATTTTAGTTGCTTTTTCTTGGTTTATACAATTTCTACTTTTCTATGTCTAGACTCTTATTTTGACAGTAAATTAAAAACACAAATGCATACAAATCTACTCTATCCTTGCCCTTGGGGGTGGGAGCAATAAGAAAAAGAATTATTGCTTTAGAAACAAGGCAAATCACAACATTTAGGGGCACCCTAAATCTATATTTTGGTTTGTATTGGATTAAATAATAGTTGTATCAAAGAGTTAAATTATTAAATAAATTTACTAAACATAATTAACATGTTTTAAAGTATGCCAACATATAGCTAAAAACAAGTCCTTAATACCTTTTTCAAATTCCTTTTTCAATGTTCCTCAAAGAATAGTACGATGCTGTTATGCAAGCATGCCAAGTCAAGAAAATGGAAGATACTTGCAACCTTTATTTTGTATTCAACATGCCTTTATTCTGAGTAGCAAACACCATGAACACAGGCAGGCAGAAAGAAAGAGAGCTACCTCTGAGAGAGGCCAAACAGCAACTGCTCTTCTCACCCCCTGAACACAGTTCACTGCCCAAGCCACACAAGAGATACACTGCTGCAAACGCAAGGTCCATCTGCTGTTTGCTTCAGGGTATGGGTTCTCCTTCATATGGAATGTGAAAAAACAGCCTGATCCCAACTCATTTTCCTTAAACATATCTAGTTGAAATTGTAAAATATTACCCAATATTCTGAAAAGAAGCCTCGTATATTCCACTTAATCCTAATGTCACCGAACAACTATTTTAATAACTCTGAAGGTATCATGATCATTCACCTTTTGTAAACTAGAAGCTTAATGGGTTTATATGAACTGTCCAAGTTTACTCATTTAGTAAATACAAATACCTTGGTTTATACCAAGGTCTTCCAGCCCCAAATTCAGCGCTCTTAATATGCAATGCCCTGATTGGAGATTAGAAAGACCAGGATGAATGAAATATTTTCCCACTCTGTATAATTTTTCATAATTAAAGTAGGAAATGCAATGTAATTACTGACTATATTTTCTATTTATGAAAAATATCTCAAATTATAGACTAAGGAATTGAAATAGGTATAAATAACAAAATTAAAATATATTCTTTAAATAATTCCAGTGCTTATCCCACCCTACTCTGCCTTCTCAAAACCATTCAACCTGCAAAATCCTAAGAATGACGGAAACTCAGAGGAGTCTAGCAAGATGGCGGCAGAGTAAAGCTGCCTGCCTTCTCATACACTCACAGGGAATTTGCATGCGATCACTACAGATAACCCCTGAAAGAAAAACAGAGAACAATGGTACTCACAATACGTACAAGGGTCTGGCAAAGAGTGTTAGGAAAAAAAACTGTAGTTGAGCTGTTTTCAGTAAAGCATCAACCCACTAGGGGGAGGGGCAGAGCTCTACAGAAGGCCGGGCAGTTGTTGAGTTAGGGGCACACAACTACATCGTAGGTTTTGGAGACACAGCACTGTTGATGGTCCCTACAGACCGAACCATATAACTTGGGTATGAGGAAGACTTTACCTTCTAGGTTTGTGTAAAACACTCTATAATATTTACATAATGGTGAAATTACCTGATGCATTTCTCAGAGGATAGCCTTCCCTTTTAAAGAAACATGACTGTATAGAAAGAGATTTTAAAAAATGGTGCTAGAGACCAAAAAGGAGTTGACAATATCACTAGTCAAAAAGCAAACTTACTTCTTTTTTTTTTTTTGAGTGTCTCTTTTCAAAGCTTGTAACTAATTAGATTAGACCCACCCACTTTTTTAGAAAGTAATTTATAGTCAGCTGATTTAAGTGTTAATTAAACACATCCAAAATGAAACCTTAAAAGTAAAATCTAGAATGGTATTTGATCAAACAATTGGATACTTTAACTCACCATGTTGACAATCCTATTAATCACAAATTCGATAATTTTTTCTTACATCAATTAATCTCCCAAGAGCTGTTTGAGCTCTTCATCTCCCCATTCATATCTCCTCCAAGAACCTTTAACAATTATTCCTTTTTTTCGGTGTCATCCTCACCATTCACCCTGGCTTCTTCTCTACATAAACATACTAAAGTCTGCTCAAGCCTCACTTGAGTTTTCCTTGTTCCAGTCTACTCGCTAGTCAATACTCTTTGATTGCCTTTGCTTCATTACTAAATGTCTTGCACCATCAGTCAACATGCATTTGTAGTTTTTACTTACTACCCATTCTCTCCTCCTTGCTTGCTCGCTGACTTCAAGTCCCTCAACTTTTGAACTTGCTACCTCTCTTAGACTTAGACTCAACTCGTCCGTACGAAAATGCTATTCCTTTTCTGAATCTTCATCCCCTGTTTCCAATTTTCATTTACCACAAGGTCATTCAAGGTCAGAACCAACCAACAAGAGATCTTCATGCTGAACGAGAAGCATTTTTTACAAAATATAATTAACTCAGAATTTAAAACCCAACAAAGTTTAAAAATATTGCACTAATAATACCAATTGTATCAAGTAATACTTGTTTTCAGAAAGAGAAGCAATCTTTTAGTCACTGAGTTAATCTTTCAAGGAGATTACAGAAAATTAATTTTGTAAAAATACTTACAAATTGCAGCCCTGTTCATAAATTGAGTATCCTCACAATGAGGTTTTTTTTTCCAAAGCACAATTGTAGATAATTGATTACCAGCTGAGCATCTGTGCCCAGTAATGGAGGATTATTCCAGACTGAGGGAAACATACCCAAAAACAATTAAGTTTAGAATATTTCTAATTAATGCATAGTCATTCTAACTGTAACAAAAATACATGAACAAAAGCATCTCAGAAAATAAGTATGTTACTGAAGAAATATATATATATGTAGAAACACTCATAAAAGAAAATAGCCATTGTTTCTCCTGAAAGACATGAGATCACAAAAGTTAGAGAAAAGATTGATTTGCAGGGAGGGTTTCAAGAGCTGCAAAATAAATCCCCAGAAATGCAATTAATTTTTCTCTCAATTTTTAAGTTACTATAATAATCAGAATGCCAAAAAAAAAGCTCATTCCCAAGTTTTTCTAGAATGAGGAATTATTAGATGAGATAACCCAAGAGCAGGAAATGTGCCCCTTAAGCTAATAGACATATAAATTAGTTGTGGAAGTAAAGCAAAGAGATATTTATGAATGCCTGGGCAAAATGAAACCATTTTACTCAACCCATTCTGTTTCAGGGATGTGGCTTGAAATAGCTAGATCTGTGCAAATGAATAATTTATGAAAGCTCCAGTACCCTTTGAATAATACAATTTAATCTCAAGTCATTACTGAATAAAAGTGAAAAAAAAGAACTCACTTCAAATTCTTCTAATTTCAACATCAATTGTCACATAGTTTTGATTTAAGGTAATCTAATAACCATCTTAGTTCATTGCACCATCTCATATAAATCTCAGCTTAATGCAGTCAAATTGTTGCATACAAGTTTGAGTTAAAAAGGAGCTTAGCTTGAATGAACTAACTTAAGTCATGACCTGGTTTATGTCAACTTATGAGTTTTATCATACATCAGTGCATTTTTTTCCTAGAATACATTCTGACTCTAGATACAAAGAGAAAATTTAAATACCAACAAGAATTAAAGCTGATAAATCATTAAGCATAAACAAAGGACTATCATTTTACTTCTTTGCTCAAAAGAACCTTTTTTTGTATTACTAACATTGTTTAAAAGTTTGTGTTCCACAAGGGAATATGATGAGAGTTCATGGATGATACAGGGGTGGGAGAACTACAGGGTCTGCAATGATGTAAGAAAAGAAAATATATTAATTTTTTAAAATATTTTTAAAATTTTTGTGTTTTAGTTAACATAGTGGAGTCACATAAACATTATCATTGCTTTTGAGTTTGCTAGCAGGCTGAGGTATAAGAAATGGAGAGAACAGCACTAGGCTAAGGAAAATCATGTCCAAAACACCAGTTATCAGTCACCTAGTAATACTTTGACAGCCTTCTACCTAAATGCATTCAGTCATCTCTTAACACTTTCACATGGGTTTATACATATTTTTAATCAAAGATCTTTACTCTTTGAACAGACTTTAAATACTGTTAAAATACTATGTAAAATATTAAAATAATTATATACTTAGATTAGTTAAATTCCTTTAGGTACGTATTCACTCATCTCTTTATCCCCACTACCTAGCAGACTGTACATTCAAAATAATTTGAAGAGTGAATTATTGCTATATTTGTAGGATTGTAGAAAGGAGTGATGAAGAAAATGAGCACCTAAATACAATTCCTGAAGGAAGCAGAAATAATCATTCATTCTATACCTAATAGTAAAAATAATTTCTAGACTATTAGTTGCTTGTTAGTGGGATGCTGTTTTTGTTTATGCGCTTTTATGTTTTTATTATCTGGTCTCCCCACATTAATGTTGCCAGTGATTATTTCTTAAAGTTTTTTTTTTCCATTTTATAGAGATATAAATGACAAACAAAAAATTACACACATACATTTATGCCTGTGTATATACAGAGAGCTGTTTGATGTGTATATATTATGGAATAATCACTACAACCAAGATAACTAACATATCTATCACTTCATAAAACCACCACTTTCCTTTTTTATGTGCAGTAAAACACTAAAGAGCTAACCTCTTAGCAAATACCAGGTATATAATATTTGTTGCATTACAATAGTATTGTTAAAGTCACAGGGAAGAATTTACCCATCTTGTATAAATAAAACTTTGTGTAATTTGATCAATATCTCCTTACTCTCCTCAGACTTCACTTTTCTATGAGTTCAACTATCTCATATTACACACATGAGTGAAATTACACAGTATTTGCCTTCTGTGACTTCTGGTTTATCCATATTGTCAAAAATGCCAAAAAATTCTTTTTGAAGATACAATAATATTCCTTTGAGAGTGTGGGGGTATGGGTGTGTGTGCCAAATTTCTTTTCATCTAATTATACTTTGACAGATACTAGATTGTTTCCTTATCTTGGTTATTGTGACCACTACTGCAATAAATATGGAATAAAAGGTAATCCTCCAAGAATTTATTAGCTTTGAATATATAGACAGAAGTTGGATCAAGGTATTATGATGCTATCATAAAAACATACATATAGAGCAATGTATATATGAGAGCTTACCTATTTGTGGTTAACTTATCTTCAATAAGCACATCAAGAAAAGATTATGGGCAACAGATAATTTCTTCAAAAAATGGTGTTGGGGAAATTAGATAACCAATATATGAGGAGACTAAAATTGGATTTTATTTACAAAAATCGATGTGAAGTTAATCAAATACCTAAATGTAAGGCCTAATACCATAAAACTACTAGAAGAAAACAGGGAGAAAACTTCTTAATAGTGGATTTAGCAATGATTATTTTAGATATTATACCAAAAGCATGGGCAACCAAAGCAAAAATAGAACAATAGCATTGCTTTAAACCAAAAAATTTTACTCAGAAAATAAAACCATCAACAGAGTGACAAAGCAACCTATTAAGTGGTAGAAGACATCTGCAATCCATATATCTGATAAGAGGGTTATGGGGACTATATAAAAATATATAAGGAGCACAAATAGCTTGATAGAAAAAAAAAGCCCTGATTTAGAAATGGGCAAAATATCTGATCAGACACCTCTCAAAAGAAGACATATAAACAACCAGTGGATAAATTTAAAGATACTTGACATCATTAGTCATTGGAGAAATGGAAATTAAAAACATAAAGAAATATCAACTGATACTTGCTAGAGTGCTTTTATGAGACAACCAAATACACCAAGCATTGGCAAGAATTTAGAGAAAAGATAGCCCTTGTACACTTACAGAGAGAATGTCAATCAGTACTACCATTAGTATGGAGGTTTCTCAAAATATCACAAATAAAACTATCATATCCTGGTGCTACATTTCTTAACAACAGAGGTCCATTTATCCCTCAGAATTCTAAATGCAGTTTTTAATCTCTTTGCTACTGCAGGGAATGCAGCTAGGTTCTACCTCAATCCTGCTCCATCTGATTGGGCCACATCTCTGTGCACAGTTGCTTATCAACATTAATTAATGATTCACAACTGGTAACCAAGTTATTTTCTCAGAGGTTCTCCCAGAGATTCCCAAATAACTACCCGAAAATGTGCCAAGCAATGAGACATTCTTCTTCACTGGTTTTTTCAGTAGCAAGCAAAACTGACAGACTAGGAAATAAATAGTGGGAAATGGGCAAGAAGACTATTTTACTAGGCTTCTTGGCTGGACTTCTGCCACAAATGTCTTTTCAGGCGCTTTGCAAACACAGCCCTCTCTCCTTTCTTCAGTTGCAGGTAAAAACCACAATTGGGAGGTCCACATAATGGAGGGTAAGAAAAGCTTGAGAAATGCCTCCCGTCCTCCAGAATACAGACACAGAAGCTCTTAAGTGAAAGAATGTGGAAATTAAAACCTTGGCCTATTATACACCCTAAGAATGTAATCGCACCAACCCACACTGCCTTTCTGTAGGCCTGATTTAGTCTGCTTTCCACTTCCACACCTTCTAATTGTGGAATTTCCTTTCATTTTCATTCTCCTCAGGGCCAAACTCTGATTAAACTAGCACATATGGTTTCTAGGATTTTGAAACTGAGCTCCCTCAGCAAGAAGTACTTACAGAGGAAAGCAGTCAGCCCTCCCCAGCTTTTCCTGCCCAAAATAGATTAGGGCAGTACCCCAGCAGCAATTAATGAACCCAGACTCCCCTGCATTTTCTCTTCTAGGTGAAGACAAGACAAAAATCCTCCTTTGGCAACTTCAGGCTGGATATCAACTTACCCCAAGTTCAGCATATTCCGAGTTAATGCACTTTGCTTTTTAGAGTAGAGCAAAAAGTTAACATATTATTTACATCTCAAAGATAACCTTACTTTCTACAACTTAATCGAAACTTTCACTTTTTTGAAGAAAAAGCACTGATGACTGTACAAGTAGGATTTACAGAGAGTAAACTTTCCAGGTTAACACAGTGATGTCTTTGGCAAATGGCAGTTGGCAGGAATGCGTGGTAATAGGGAAACTCTTACATTCTTATTAAAAACAAACTGCTCACACTGGAGCTTAGCAGCTTTTCAAGTCACTTGGACATAGGCTGTTCCCTATCTTTGCCTTTCTTACAATAAGCTTAGATCTCAAAAAATGACTTTTCTTTTGCTTCCTGCCTTAGCTCTCTATCAGTTGTTAGTCGTAGCAAACCTGAAACTTTTCCATAGTCAAAGAGGAATAAGGTTATTTTAGTAATCTTTTAACTTTTATGAGTACCTCTCTCTCTGCGTTCATCTCCATAACTACTCTTAATGTGTATTATTGAGCACCTGCTACTGTATGCCAGGCACTATTCTGGGACCTAGGGATATAAAAAGAACAGGCAAGACAAAATTCTTCTCAGCTCTCAGGGAGTTTCTGTTCCAGAAGCAAAGTTCATATGATCATTTTATATAGTTTAAGTTTTATAAAGAAAATCAACTAGAGAATGCCATGCAGCATGGCATGACAAATGAACTAGCAAAGACAAGACTAGGAGCAAAATAATCTGGGGAAAAAATTCAGCAGGTTCAGGAGTGACCATGGCTTGATTGATGAGAAGGAAAAAGGACATTAGGGCCAAGGTTAGTAGAAAGTTGGAAAGATCAGATGGAAAAGGAGGTAGGAATTAACATGTGGTGACTCTTAAGACCTCAAAACCTTTCATGGGGGGGGGGAGGATTTCTAAATATGATTTTTGAATAAAACTTTCACAGCTGTGTAAACAACAGAATAAAGAAGACAAGCGTGAAAAAGAGAAATCATTTAGGAGCCACCACAGAGATCCAGAAGAGAGATCAGAGTTGCTTGTCCAAGTAGAAAATGGAAAGATGAAGAAAAGTAGGTATATATGTGGGGAAACAGAGGTAGAGCTGTTTGAACTTAGTAGTGGGTGATATACAAGAAACGAAAGGCTCATATAAGCCAAATAGACACTTAATTGAGATGCCAAAAACATTGATTTGACTAAAAATGGATTTGATTTGAGAAATTAGTAGGTACAATGTGAACATAGTAAGAGGTTTCTATTCGATATCCCAGTGGAAAACTCATACAGGTGCAGTACAGATGTGGATCTCCAGATGGTGCTTAGAAAATTCTACAAGATAAGAGAGCATACTGTTTACCATGAAAGGTATTTGCTTAAGTGACCCATCTACTTGACCAACATTAAACACCAACATGGTATGTGCCACTACTCTGTGCAACAGAAATATAGGTTTATAATGTGAGCAGACCCACTCACAAAGGTTATTGTGTAATAAAAGGATGTAAGCAAACATGTAAGAATATGCCAGATAGTGACAAATACTAAAAAATAAATGAGAGTCCCTTTGTATGATGTACTTCTGAGTATAAATTAATTTGAGCATCCACATTGGGGGACATGTTTATTATTTGGGAACAAAAGACTCAATAGTTCGTTCAGTTACTTGGTGGGAGGTTGCAGGTAAAAAGAGAAACTCAAAATTCAGAAAGAACTTAAAACTGTATTTACCTGTAGGGAGGTAAAAAGAAAGAAGTTATTCTGCAACCACATAAATGCAGCCTAACAAGATTATCAGAGCTCTTTTCCAAGTGAGGTTTATGACCCTCCTTCTCTTCAGCTCTTTTTATGCTTCCAGACAGAGAAACTAAAACAATAAAACATTTTTATCTGGTTTATAACCTGATTCTCTGTGAATATATCCAGAGGGAATTTCCATTCTTTTTTGCCTTAGAATTCACTGATATTGCTTCTCTCCAGTTTACTTCTCTTACTCCTTGATGTTCAATTTCCTTCTCTGCAACTAGTAGTATCACGTTATCTCTATCCCAGAGAGAAAGATAAAGGTCAACGTTTAAGTAGTTGAATCCATGAGTGGCAGAAGTTATGAAAGATCTCAAGCCAACATTGGCAGCTGTCAAAGAAAAAAGTGAGAGGACAACTAATATTATAGAAGCTGATACAAATCTCACGCTAACATTTCATTTTCTGTGGTAAGTACGACATAGTCAGGAATTGGAACACTGGGATTTAGAAATCACATTTTTACTAATAAGCTTAAAATAGAAAAGAAAATATTATTAAGCATCTAACAAAGAAAGTTTTACTGTGAGGTTAGTACTTGATCTGTAACAATAATGTTGCTATAACAATTTAAAATGTTTCACATCAAAAATAGCCTAATAAATGACCCTCTTTCTTCAAAGTTCAGCCACTGTATGCAGTGAATCCAAAATTAAACTCCTCTGACCTTATTAATCCTCTATAAATCTCCCTCTTGGTAAAACACCAGCAATAAATCATTGGTTTACCTATAATACAAAATAGAGTTTAACTCTCAAACCAAAGTCACTGAAATTGATCTTTCTGGTCAAAAATTAAATTAGAATATAATGAAACACCCCATATTCCAATTCTTAACAGTTATTTTTCCCCTATAAAACTATAATACAACATACATCTTTTGGGAACAGGTTTCTCAGAGATAATCCAAGTTAGAGACATGGATAAAAAAATCAGGATTAGGTTTTGATCACTATCATAAAAATTGTTCTTGTGAGTTGATTGGAAATGGAGTGATAACAAGGGAATATATAGGGGAATTAAACAAAACTCTGTTATGCTATTTAATGAAGATCATACATCTCTGTAAAGTAAAATTTACACTGAAGGGAGTATATAATATTTTCACTTTAAAATTTGTATTTCTATGTAAAGTCAATGAACTAGGTTCTCCAGAAGATTTGTTGCAAATTTCCCCCATTTTCTTAATATCTCTAGACAAAACCAGAAAATATGATATTTTCTCTCTACCCAGTATTTACTTTGTGATAAATGTGCCTGTATTTTCTGATTTTTTCAGCACTCTCTACTTAAATAATGATGTCCTTTTACTTACTTCTGGATTAAATATACAGGCCTTGAAATAACACTGAATATTAGCTCTTACAAGACATCTAGGTAGACGAATGTAGCTTTAGAAATATGAACTGGAACATACATACAATAGGTAACAAAGAGTAATGATAGTAATTTTGAAGAACCAATAGTCTACCAATTCATAATATTAACATACCTAAATACCAACACTAATTAGACTAGAAAATCCTCATATTTCTGCATGTACTTTCCTTAGATTAAAGAGTTATGACAATGCTGATAACAGAAATAGTGCTAGAACTTTGGTGGAGATAAGATGAGGCTTCTATATACACAGAGGTGAAGGTTTTAAAAAATAAAATATTAATATAAGCAAAAAAACATAGACTCAATTACATATCTCTTATGATTTTTTAATGAAACAATTCTTTTATTTTGTTTTTTTCCTAATTTATTTATATATAAATTTCACATCATTATAATCCCAGGGATTCCCCCCCTTTCCCTCCTGCCCAAAGTTGTGTGCTTCAGTTTGGTGCTTAGCTTGTTTTGACTTTTCCTCAAGGCTTTGTTTATTTTTTCACTATATCCCATGTATTAGTGAAACCATTTGGTTTCTGACTTTTTCTTTTTGACTTGTTTCTGCTAATATGATTTCTTCTAAGTACATCCATGTTGTCATAAAAATCAAATTTGTCCTTTTTAATTGATGAGTAATAGTCCATCGTGTATATATGCTACATTTTTTTCATCCAGTCATCTGTTTCGGAGGGATTTTAATTATCTAAAAAGTATCTTGCTAACACTACTTTCACCAACTGTAAGACCAATGTTTATTAAAGAGAAAAGTCAATGTGTTTATGTTTTTAACTCAAAATATTTATTATTAACTGTACCACTGTAGTCCATTCAGTAGATAGTAAGTATAGGAGATTTACAAAATATCAGGTTAGGAGCTACAGTAGTGAAGAGAGAGGAAAGATTTTAACCTCTTCTTCATGGGAGAGTTTTGAGTTAAAATCTTCTATTTGGAAAACAAAATGTCAGAGACAAAATGTCAGTTATTCATCTATAACATACTGATATTCACAGTCATTTCTCCTTTAGCTACGTTGATGATGGGAAAATAAAGCATCTAGCTTGAGTAACATTTTTTAAAACTCATTATTTATCATCAGACAATTTTATTTCTTTTTGCAAAAGTATGATAGCCAGAAGGATCACTTACTTTATTTACCAGAGCTAGCATCAAATAACTTTGGCTGTTCCCCAAAATCAAACCCACCCATAAAATGACAAATTGTCACTATTAAGAACATGCAAAAAATTTTCTAAAGTCTCTGAAAACAATTTCTATGAAGAATTTCCTAAAATATTTTAAGTAAAGGCAGCAACATCAAAATTCTTTTTATTTCAGTGAATACATTTCCACGCAGAAGTCACAGCATATTTACTAAAATAAATAAATAAATAAATAAATAACTACATCATTGCAAAGAAATACATTTTATGTGCTTTATTACCCAAATTATTTATATCATGGCCGCTCACAGGCAAGAATGCTAATAGATACTGTTCAAGGTTTCAAGGTAACTATTTAGCTTCTCTGCACAAACGCACATGAGTGTACACACACATTAACACAAAAGAACTTGGGAGTCCCCAGTGTTCTCTGCAGAAACAGTGAGACCAACAGGTGCCTGCAGCCTCAGCAGTGATTTGGGGTCCATATACCCACTCTAGACCTCTATGGCAGTCTTGATCTGTGGACACCATCACACTGACTTAACAAGCATGAGCAACTAGTCACAGTAATTACAATACAGCACAGACTATAGTCTAGATAATGATTTTTTTTTTTTTTTGATGCATGAAGCCAAAAGGTAACCTCTTGGTTCCATGGATTCTTGCTCTCCATGTGATCAGGACCTATCATCAGCCTGAAATGAGCGAAGTCTTATCCAATGAATGGATCTTATAAAGTTTCAAAAGGGGGCATTCAAAGCAACAGTTATGGTGGAGAAGGAAGGAGAGGTTATCATCTAAGCCCAATGTTGTACAACCATGAAAAGCCACGCAGTTTCATGTAGATTTGGACAAAGCGAAGAAGAATTTCAGAGCCTTGATTTTATATTAAGTGTGCCATTATTCTGAATAGGGACGCCATACACATAGGTAGGCAGGCAAAATGAGAGACTCAACTTTTAAGAGAAGCCCAACAGCAACTCGTCTCTTCCTAAGCCTTTATTTACCATGGTCCAGTGCCCTAGCCACACAGCAGATACTCTGCTGCAAGGTCCATCTGTTGGTTACTAATATTTTAAGCCTATGGACTTTGTGCAAAATATAAAAACAAGCATGATTTTAACCCATTTTCCTTACACCTAAGATGGTCTATCATTAGGGATGGAAATGTGAATGATCAGGGCTGCCAATCTACGGGGGTAAGGGGGACGGGCGGGTGGACAGGACTGTTTTAGATGTCTATTCAGAAGGGATGGCCCTGAGATTGAAAGGAAATAGACTAACTTATCTTAAAGGACCGGTCTTGTTAGTAGCTTTTTATAATAGATTCCTTGGTAGTCCAGTCAGCAGCACAGAAGAAACTGTAGGTACCTAGAGGAAGATGGTTTCTGGAGAAAGACCTGGGGACTGTGAAGATTGCTTCAGGATCTTCCTGACTCAAACTCTGAAGAACTTTTCATTCTGCTTCTATCACAAATAGTTTCCTTGAAATAACTGCTATATTGTTGTTTAATTATCTTTGGCTTCTGCCCTGCAAGCATCACCTTGTTCAATACAAGAGTTTCTTTGCTAACTTCAGTAAATCCATTCCAAGGTCACTCTGAAGCATATGCTCAAGCTAAATTCTATACCTTTGTCATCTGAACCCTTCTCACTGGATATTTGGACTAATGCCCAAGTATTCATGCATTAAAGTTGACACCACTTAGTATACTTTCCAAAGTAACAGAACTATCCCAGATTCAAGCACATAATACAAACTAATGCAACTTCTGAAATCAAATGAAAGCAATTATTTGTTCATATTGTGTCTTACATTGGACATGTTTTTTGAATGACTACAAAACCAGTCTGTAGACTAAGGAGCACATATGAAGATGTTTTTAGAGGGTAGCAACAATACCCAATGGTGAGAAGTATCACAAGCAAGGTAATAATAAAAAGATGTCAATGTATGCATGCTCAAACCCAAAATAACAAAGTTAAATGATTGTGCTGGCAATGACAACATTTTTACCTAGCAAATCCTTTAAATGGGCAGCTGTATCTTCAAACACAGCTGCATAGCACAGATTAGTTCACACTGACATTTAAACTCTGAGTTAAACAGTTAAATAGTACTACCTTAAATGATTCACAGTTACCCAAAGGTGAAACTTGCAGGGACTGAAGCATTAGAATAATAATTATCAGGGCATTTTGATTTTATTTTCCAGTGGATTGATTTACATTGACCTCAATCTTACCACCATTTTATTCTCTATGACAAGTTTTTTCCTCTAGTACTCTCTCAGGGCCTTTCTCTCCTCTTCATTCTATTTCTTCTTTATTCTTCTGACTGTACCACTTAATTTTAAAATAAACTTTGACTTTTTAAGTTCTAATTCCTTAATCACTTCCTGCGAGGTACACTCCCTATCTTTTCTCAAGCAAACTTAAAACATTCTGTTCTTGGATTCTTGAGACACTTTGTTTATGTGTCCACAATTTACAAGTTTCAAGGTCTATTATAGATTTTTTTATGATCCTTTAGTGGGAAGTGAAGATATCTTATTCATTGGTATATATCTAAACTTATCATCACATTTAACATTAGCTTATGTATAAAAATGTGCAGAGGTGAGGGAATAAGTACATTTATGGGTTAATGTTACAGCAAAATCTCAAAAGCAAAATAATTGAATTCAATCCCTTTCTGTTTGTAAATGGTCAAGAGCTTGTCTTAACTTTTCTTTTTACTAGCTCACTCACCTTTATTTCAAAAGGAAAATGCAGACCATTTATTAATATTAGCCTTTTATGTCACCTTAGCCAGAATTTTATGCATAAACTGATTCAGGTTATCTTTCTTGGAAAAACGGAGTTTTTATCATAGACTAAAATGTCACCTCTCTGACATAAAGTAGCCTAAAACCACTGCCACCTGCTCTTATGAAGCACATTAGAGTGTTAATATTTTCACAGATTCCTGTCCTGAGTTTGATTTAAAATAAAATAAAATTGATGAATTTAGGATTTAATCTTCCCTCCTACCTCTTGACCTGCCTTCAGAGGTCATAAGACAGTGAACTTGGTCTTTCCAATTTTATAAATATATAATTATATACGCAAATATATTATATATAGTATACATAGCATAGTAGATCATATATATTATATATGTCTTATATAATTATATAATCATTAATATCTAATATATTATATAATTATACTTTCAATGTGAATATTTAATTCATGCTAAGATGACTTGTTTTAAAACTTGATGAATTATGGTAAAACAAAAAGTCATTTAAAGAACTTCTTTAAAATGGAAGTTTTGCAAAAGTCTTCCAAATTTCCATTTCAAATATTTCTCTTGTTTAATTATTTCATTCATTTATTCACTCATCAGTATAGCTATGTGTTAGTACCTAGCACGTGCCAAATAATGAGCCAGCCATAAGGCAGGGGTAGGTCCTCAAACCCCAACTGTGGAAAGGGAATATAAACAAGCACATTGATTGTGACAACTGGTTATCAAGAGCACATGGACAGGAATATGCGGAGCATAGGCTGTGACTGCAGGAAGGGCACTTCTAGCTCAGAAGGCTGAGATATTCAGAGAAACATGCATCAAATATAAATCTCCTGGGAAAAGGAAAATAAGATGAAGCCAAAATGAAAGGAAACATGTTTGTAAATATTTACCTGATGACTTCCCAAATTTCATACTTCAGTGTGTGCATAATACAAACTATTCGCTTGAAAACTCATTTTAAAGTGAAGTTGTGGTGTTAGTGAAGGAGTGATTAAGTCTCTGAAAATAACAATTATATCCCTCCTCAAAATAAATTACAGAAAGAAAAAAAAACTATCGAAGGCACCGGAGAGTGGCCATTAACAAGTAGAAATGGTTGAGGAGCAGACCCTTAAAACAGTAGAATGATAGTCACTGAATGAGGTCCACATTTCTGTGTTTTCCCCCTGGAAACTCAAATAGAAAAGCAATATTACTGGATAAGCCAGAGAAGTCAGAGGGGCAGAAATTTGAGGGCATATATTCAGACAAAAAGGAAAGAGTCCTCAAAATCTACGTATATGCATTCTTTAAATGCTTTACTAATTCCAGAATTGTCCAGAATCAAAGTCACTTCCAAGGAATTTAGGAGAAACAGCTGAAGCACTGATACTGCTGAGCAAAGAATTTAGTTCCCACACACCAGTGGTGGAGACCAAGCTTGGAATTTTGGTTTGATAAAATTGGAGACATTAAGTCTTTAAGGGTTTTGCGTTATAATAAAGCATGTGTAAGACCAAGGTGTCAGAATTAAATAGAATTCTCTATTAAACCAAGTAATGCTCAAAAGAAGATTATGTCATGCAATACATTATGTATCATATTATAGATACAATCAAAAACTAGTAGACATTTTAAAAATGGACAAAGACGATGCATCATCAAGAACGAGAGGAGGTGCATCCAATAGAAATAGTCCCTGAGTTTGCCCACATGTAGGAATTGGTAAAGTAGGACTTTAAAGAGGCAACAGTAAATAGGTCAAAGACCCTAAAAAAATAATAAAATAATCTCAACAGAAAAACCAACAATATAAAAAGACAACAAAGTGAAAAGTCTACAACTGAAAATTATAATATCAGAAATACAAACTTTACTGTATGAAAGTAAGAGGAGATTGAAGTATAAAAGTTACACGAACTTGAAGACATCACTAGAAATTCATTCTGAGAAGTGGGGGTAGAGCTGGACAAAATTGAGCAGAGCAACAAGTCGTTAAACCATAAAGTTTTTTTGGAGTTGCCAAAAAAGAGAGAGAATGGGGTAAAGAAAAACAATTTAAAGATTTCCAAACTCAGAAAGCTACTAAAATATATAACAATTAAAAAATGAATCTCAAAAATATCATTTAGGCAAAAAAAAAAAAACCAGACTTAACATAATACATACTTTTGGAGAATATACATAGATATTTCTAGAACCGGCAAAACTAGAGACAAACAATGTTTGTAGGGGGCTAGGGAGAGTACAAAGAAGGAGTGAAAATGTTCTATATCTTCATTGAATGATGGTTATGTAGAAATGTGGAAATGTTCATTTATCAGAACTTACAAAATTTTACATATTTTGAAGTATCTCATATTTTACTCTATGAAATTTTTACCTCAATTTTAAAATGGGATATAAAAAAAGAAACTCATTTGTACCCAATTCTGTTCTATGCTAAAAGTGTGACTATAGACCATTCTGAGTGTTAAATTCAGCATATGAACTAACAGAAAGAAATGTTGCTTTTGCAGTTATTCCCTGATAAAATGTTGCCCACTTTGGACCTAGTATCTTTCACAAGCATACCCAAGAGTTTCTACCAAGGAAGTTTCTAGAGTAACAAAGAGTACCATTCTAAACATCTCTGAAATAACTCACAGTTTTCTCTCTCTCTCTCTCCCATATATATAATAAAATAAATATTATGTATATAAGTATACACACACACACACACACACAAAACAATGGCATGGCATCTGCTGCCTAACAGAACATGATGGCATCTCAAATTCAAACTAAGCTGCTTCTCTTTGAAAGGATAGCATTCATTATGTGTTAGAATCACTGTACCTCCCTCTCCCAACTGAGCTTGCCCTGTAAGTAACCTCTGATAAATTAAGTGTCTCTCAGTAATGCTGACCAACTGGGAATGGTATAAAACGCTTTCTCAAAATAGAGAACTAGAGCCATATTCTAAAAATGACATACAGCTGGCATAGCACATGCAGGACGCTTAATAACTGTTTTTTTCAAATGGACAGATTTGAGCCATGCTGCTTTTGCAGCAGAATGAAGCACAGTCAAGTTTGAGCTCCTGGTTCTTCAAGATGGTGGCTGCGCTCACAGCTTCCCCGGCCACTGTGATCCATGGAATTCTTCTTGTCCACTGCTTGTCTCATTTTCCACAATCAAGAACATCCCCAATATGAAGTTGTGGAAGAGAATATCAATGTAGCAATAGAATCTACTAATGTCTAGATAGGACTTTGGTCACCATCCTAAACTGATTAAGACTGAGATGAGTCCGTTAAAGACTCATGAGGATCAATAGTCAGTATCCCAAGACCTTCCTTACCTGCTCCATCCCATTACAATGGAATAATCTCAATTTCAACCTACATAGTGTCTCTTGGAACCAATATTTTCAGGAACAAGGGCTCTGAAACTTAAGACAAGGGGTGTATCTGTTGGAAGCTTAGAGTAGAAAATTAGAACAAATTCTGAAGGTAAAGTTTCTGTCATTACAAAGAGAATCACCAGTCCTTACAGATTAACCCAAACAGACCTCAAAAAAAAAATTATTTTTGAGACCAGGTCTCGCTATTTTTGCCCGTAGAACCGCACGCAGGCTCTCATTGCCCAGGGGCCACAGACTCAAGCAATCTCCAGCCTCAGCTTCGCAGGTAGCTGGGATTACTGGTGCACGCGACCACACCCAGCTATTTTTTTTGGAACTAGGTCTCACTACGGGCCCTAGGCGGGACTCGAACAGCGATCCCTAGTCCCGGTGGCGTCAAAGGCTGAAGCTTACAGGCACAAGCCACCATGCCCGGCCTACCTCAGAAATTATACACAAGATAAAATTTCATGAAAGAAGGAATCCATGCCCTCCACCCCACCAACCCCCCCCCACACCCACACACACACACACACACACAAAAAGTGTATGAGAACAATTTCTGCCCTGGCAAAGGGTAATTTCTTGGCCTCTAAGAACTGCACATTTGTGCCTATGTAAACACCTCCTTTTCTTTCTTCCCCTTGTTCTTAATAAACCTGTTGTGTGTGTGGAGCAAAAGACTACTAAAATCATTTATCAGAAGGACCCAGAAACATCTTACTGAATTCCAGATTATCCACATAGGTTATTAGAGTAGTATCCATGCCCCATAGTCAAATATGAAGCTAGGCTGATGGAACTTGGATCCCTATTCTGCTTACAACTGTAGATTGGGATCATAGGTTTACTATATGTCAAGTGAAGACAGACGTGAATGGCAGACAAATAAGAATCACAAACATGCATTTTGGGGGAGTTCTTCTCAGTTCCTCTCTAACCTAAATAAAGATATGAAATGTTTATCTAGAAGGGCATGAGAATTCCTAAAATTTCTGTATCTTGCTAATGTTTCACAACTTTTACTAGCATATTCCCCATTTTATATTTTAATATTAAAGCACAAAGTCATGTCAGAGACTGTCCAGTAAAATTATCTTATTCTGGAATCAAAGCAAATACGCAATGCAGAGAGCATAAAATACTAAATATTTCACATCCTAAATGAATTCCAGCCTATCTTCTAGATGGACCTCACATTCCCATGGGGATTACAGAACACTAAAGTCACAACATCCCCAGCCAGGAAAGAAACACCATTCCTTCCAACAAAACTAAAGAAGCCTGTAGGGTATGTAGTATTCATGGAGAAAAACTATTCATTCTTGGCATCAAGAACCAAGGAAATTGGAGTGTGGATACCAGAAAAACCACTCTCCACAGGGAGGAAGATGTCTTTAAAGAAAAAATTAGATCTTTTTCAGGCCTATGTCTTCTTTGATGATCTGAAAAACCCTCCACAGTAGAGCAAACCTTGGTCTGAGACATTCCTGGGAGGCTTCTCAAGGTATGCCATGCAAAAGCTACAGCCTTCCCAGTGTACTGAGGCTGGTCTTAGTACACACACGGATGCCGAACTTGATGCCTAGTTCACCCTGCTACTGAAAAATTGAGTCTTGGGTCAGGTGAAATGGCAAGCTGTAAATCTTCATGACTACGCATGATGTTCGGGGACTCAAACAGTTCCAGGTCAACAGTATCTCCTGGCTTCCAGCTTGAGTGATGAATAATTTTTCTCTGTAGCACAGCACCCACCAGCCTCAAATTAAATCTAGTATTTTTAGGTCAAAATAAATACAAAAAAATCTAAAACCAAGTTTAGGTTACTATTATTTATTAAGACCATAAGTCTTTATAAAATTCATTTTTAAAATTAAGGTAACAAACAAGAAATGAAAGCAGAAATAAAGACTGGAAGGTAACTTCCTTAAATTCTTAACAGATGCTTGCATCACTTTTCTTTTCCTCCTGTAGAAAATTACCACAAATTAGTGTCAAAAACCAATGCAAATGCATTAATTTAGCATAAGAAGCTGGATATGGTTCTCCCTGAGCAAGAATTAAATTAGCACTCACTGGTGGCAGTATCTTTGGGGCAAGAAGAGAAAAGGGGAATCCTATACTTCCAAAACACCAACCATAATGTTAAGCCAAAGTAATGTCAATATTGACAAAAAACGTCAACACTGTTGTTCCTTCTGGATGCTGATGAAAAAAATTTGTTTTTCTAGAGTCCCACATTCCTCACTTAATTTTCCCTCATCTTCAAAACCAGCAGGAGAGAGTCTTTTTCATACTGCTTTTTCTCGTGTTTTCCTTCTTTTACTCCTTTTTTTTACTGACAAGGACCTTTGCGATTCTGTTGAGCTTATGCAGATAATCCAGGATAATCTTTTCAAGTCAAAATTATTATATTATATTCTTAATTTGCAACTTTTTGCCATGTGACCTAACGTAGCCACAGGTTTCAGGGATTAGGATGTGGAAATCTTGGGAGGAAAAGGACAGGACAAAAGTTGAGGGTCAACATCATTCTGTTTCCCACAGTATTGAAGCAAATCTACAGCAGATGTTAATGCTTTTGTTCTAAAATTGGGGCTAACATGCCTGTGATGACCACTTCAGGTCAATACCATTATAAGTTAGGTTTTCTAATTGCAGTGCCATGCTCTGTGACTGCCCCACACTGTGATGACTGGTTTCTGTGAGGAGTGTTCTTAATAGCTGTCTATTCACAGGTTACCTGTCACCTGGAAACACCTAAGTCTTCAGCGAGATGGAAATTGGGAAGAGGAAATGGCAGCCACCCAGCTGCTCTTGACCCAGAGTGGGGGGGGTGGTGGGTGTGGGCTTCTGCTCCACCTTGGGCCTTACTCTGTCCCATGGAGCAGGGACACCATGTAGAGCCAACCTCAATCATAATCTGCAGCAAACACAACCGGTGCATAAGTTCTGGCACATGAAATGAAATCTATTCGGTAACCTTGATCTAGACAAATAAAACTTGCTATAGAAAGAGATGAGAAGAACCAGCTCCTTTTATTCTAAACCACCCACAAGCAAAATGGAAAGCAGGAAGTTTTACAACCAGATTTAATTTCCTAAAGATGCCACAGACCTTTAAATTAGTATTTAATAAACCTTTAAGGGCAGAGGAATAATTTTCTCTAAACTCATTTTATTCTTGATACAAAAAAGGGCAATCCAAAATTAGCAGCATAGCCTGCTTAAAGCATTTTATATATATATATATATATATATATATATATATATAATATATATATATATATAATAGTAACTTTTTATGCATAAGGATGACACACCAGGGCAAAGGTCTTGCATAACTTTTTGTACCTAGGGGTATCTTATAGGGTTGGATGAGTAAGGAAATAGCTAATATAAGATACTAGCTGCTTATTAGCATATGGTTTTTTAATGCATAAAAAAACAAATTGAAAAATCAGGCAAATACAAACTATTTCATTTCTCAAGATAATTAGAAAACAAAATACTTTTAACCACATCTGAAAGGTTCCAAAGTTGAAATAACAACAGTCTAGTCTCTAGAAACCATTTCCCCTGATTGGGGATACCATCCCCCTTCCCTGTCCCATCTGAGAGCCTGAAGATCACTAATGAATTTATGAAAACAGAGACTGCAGGTTCCCCCCCCCCCATTGGAAAGGAGAGTGTTTCTAAGAGACCATTCATAAAGCAAAATGGCACAAAGCTAAGACACAATTATCTTTAATTCTATGGGGGGGAAATTTGTTGTTGGATTCAAAACATAGCCCATCATATGCAATAAAGTGGCATGTAATAAAGTAAAATAACATGAAGCGATAGTAAAAACAAGTATGATGTGAGAAAACACACAACTGTATAAAGCAACTCAGGGGGAGTAAGTAGTCAGGGTGCCCTCTTCCCACTGGGATGTGTGGATTCCCATATTGCTGCCATGAAACAAACTCCTTTTGGCTTTTGTCATAAAAAGGAATCTGTCAGCATAAACTCTGGTCAGAGAAAACTCTGCTCAGCAAAAACAGGTACTCTGTTTCTTTCATAAAATCAAGCTGCAGTAACTCCAACTCAAAAAATAAGGGACGCCTATATTTTAGGGTGTGCCCAAAATATAGGGGTGCCCAAGGTTGTGGTGTGGTTTTAAATAATTGCCCCCAAGCAGATCTGCTTTCCAACTTTACAATGAAATTATTTATTGGAGCTTGACTCTGTTCTCCTCAAGGGGAAGAAACCCATAGAGTAGCCTAGGAGGCACTTTCACATACACCCATAGACACTTAACACTGCAGGCGGGGAAAGATATGGCACAGGTTCCACCTCTGTTGTTACTCGGGCAGAGCCTCAGTTTCACTGCAAACCTCTTAACCCAGTGTAAGGAAACCCCTAAAAGAGTTGATGAATAAATTTAAACGTGCCCATAGCTAAGTTTAATAGGTAGAGTTGTGTTTAGGACTGATAGAGCATTTCTTTGGTTCCTCGCTTTCAGATCATAAACCTAGGACATTTTTGAAAGTCAGTGGAAAAATAAAATAGTCAACACAACAGTCAGTGTAACCCTTTCTTTTTCTCTTTTCTGTTTTCTTTTGTGTCATGGTTGTAAGACAATCACTCTTGTACTGAAAATATTTCCATTCCTACTTAGCACAGTGGGGGGGGGGGGAATCATACTCTTTAGCAAGACCTGTAAGACTCTATATGAACCAATGCCTACCTGCTTTCCTCTCCAACCTCCTTCTGCCTGTTGCCCACTGGTTCTCTCATTCCAGCCTTTCTGCTTTTCCTCAAATAATCCAAGCTCATGCATGCCTCAGGACCTTTACATGGGCAATGCTCCTTCCTAAAACAGTGGTCCCTGACACCCTAGTGTGGTTCATTCTTTCATATTATCTGGGTCATTACTCAAATGACACCCACTAGTGGAGATTCTTCCTGACTCACCCTAGCTACAAATTTTCCTCCCTGATTCACTTTCTTTGTGTCTTATTCTTGCTTATTTTGTCTGTCCACTAAAATGTAAGTTCTAGGAGGGCAGGGAAGGTCAGATATCAGAAAAGTTTCTGGCATTCAGTGCATCCTTAATCAATGTTGTTATGTGTTTAAGTGCTCGGAAGAAGCAGCATTTCCATAGAGAAAAAACACAAATCCATTACCAACTCATCCCCTTTTATATCAGCTTCCTAATCCCCGATTTAGTTTCTGACTCTCTCAGATCACATCAACCCCTCTAGTTCACTTCCTCTTCCCTATAGACATAGGTTGTCACCACCACCACCACCACCCATGTCCTTCATAAAATGATCAAATTCCTGAACTGTGATGTATTCGGTTTCTGATAACATAAGAATTTCCACTCTCTTTTTATAAAAGTCATACTTCTACAAGAGAAATGTAAACATATATTAGCTAAAAGAAGAAACCAAATGAGAATTAATTATCAATCACCAATTTTAAGATTTTGATATTATATATTTACAGTTTTGTTTTCTATTTGTTCACATATAAACATTTAAAAAAACATTTATGTTACATCATTTAAGTTACTATTACAAAATCTAACCATTTATAGATATTTTTAGGTTATTAAATCTTCTTCCATAGCTTGATTTTAGTTACCTTATTCAAAAACACCTATTGACTTTAATGAATTGCTATCCTTGAGGAAATCAGGTAAAGCCAAACATTTTTACTGTAGCTATCTCATAGAGAGAAATAAGTTGTTTTGGAATGCAAAGGAATAAGATCAACATTTTGGAGAACTAGAAAATGATGTTTTGGTTAAATTATGGTTAATTATGATATTTGCTTAAATGAAATTTGGCTAAATTTCTTGGAGATCAGGGTCCTTAGATTATTCATAATTGGGATCTCAAAACATTAAAAAAAATAAGACAATATGCTAGAAGTATGTTCAGTATTTGCTGAATAGCCTTAATCTTTGCCTTCTATTTGCTGAAGTACAATCCTTGTCCAGCCCAACTGTCAGGTTCCAGGCATTGATGTCTTGGTGCTCACTAGTCTGGTTACAATACGATGTAAATGAATGAATCCTAGTTGTCTAGATTTCCTTTCTTTCCCCACCCCAAACACCCTCTACAGCACCCTATCTAGTACTGGTTGCTATGCCCAGTGGAGCACAGCAGAGTGACAAAGAGCTCAGGCTCTAGAACCGGACCGCTGTGCCTTCCTAGATATGTGACACTCTTCACTGTAAATTGTAGCATTTACCGCATAGAGTTGTTGAGAATCAAGCAGATTCCTTTTAAGTTCTTGGTGCCCACCATGGAATTATTTCCTTATTAGTGTAATGAATGTGACAGTTTCTTTTTTACTCAGCCCACCACCCCTGAGGCTGTTGTCCTGGTGCCCTGATAATTTACAGGGTCTCAGCTGAAGGTGAGGTAAGAGTGTCCTCTTTGAATGCAGCATTCTTTTTGAGTTACCCAAACAGCCAGCATTATTCCCTGACACCTTTTGGAAAGGATAATTGTTTGCTCACAGATCCCTTTCTCTTTCTGGAGACTAACAGGAGTTCATAGTATCCAGGGTCAAGAAATGGTCCTTCCACCCCAATCTGAAGATCTCAATAAACTTTGCCTGACCCTCTTCCAGGAAGTAGCTCAATTATCACAGAAATGTTCTATGGTTTTCAGCTATGCCCGGATGTGGTAACTGGTGCCCCAGTTACCAGATACAACCAACCAGGTTTACACTTCTCCTGACTTCCTACCAACAACTACCTCCTGCATCCTGTATGTCCACATACCTTAGTACCACAATGAAGAATAAATAGTACTTGAAGTATTACATGAACTTAGCTACAAATAAACAGAACAAGTCAAGGAGAGTAACCCAAAAGTGGAGCTGTTACCCAAGGTTATCTTGCCTTTGAGTGCAAATGAATAAGCCAATATACACATTCATCTTGCTACAGCAAAACCAATGGCTCTCAGTCTCTCTGTGGAAATTCTTCTTCACTCCTCATCATTTCTGTTCTCCCTCAGATCATCCCAATTCAGGAACATCCTGCCATATGGAAGATGTTTTCCTTCTGGCATGCTGCCTCATTCATACTGAGTACCCTTAACCTCTTGGGTACCCTAAATCCCAGCAATACAAGGATGCTAATGGGGCCATATGTGGGGGTTGCATGTTTGTTTTTTAATTTTTTAGGTTTTTGAGGTAACATTAGTTTATAATATTGTATATTATTCAGAAACATAGAATCATCCCTTTGGATATGTCTTCCCAACCCACCACAACCAACCACTAAAACATCTGGTCCTCCACCACAGTCCCTTGTATCACCTAGAGCAGATTTGATCAAAAATCTCAAGTAATGGTAAATGTTTATATCACATCACTACCAATAATTTAAAGTAAAATTGTAGCTCCTATTGTTGTTCAAGCATTTTGACTAGCTTCCTCCTAGTTAGTTTGTGCCCCAAGAACTTTATGCGGAATTTATCTGATGATTGCAAAACACCCTATGTGGTAAATGCATTTATTGACATTTCACAACACACTAGACAGTTAAGACGATCACACAACTCTGGAGAGAAGGTAACCTCCCTCCTGCTCTCCTGACACCTCTTCTCAGGCTCTTGACCTTCTTCTTCAAATTCCTCTTGCCTGCTCTGAAGCAGCTGACCATCTCTTTGATACACTTTGGCACGTGACAAAGTCCAGCACCTTCCACTCCCATAGCCTACCTTGGTACATCCCCAATGCAATGCTAGATCTAGTTATTGAAATGACATGATTTGTGGTGAGATAGAGAATGTTGGAAAAGCCTACACACCAATGGTGGCATTGCTTGGGAGAAAAACAATCACTTTATTACCCTCCGAACCTGGCCCCTCCTGTTCATAATAGTCCCTTCCTTAATCATTTGCCCTAATAGAGTACCCAGCTCTAGGGTGTGAGACCAGGGGTACCTCTTTGTGCAATGCCAGATGGAAGAAAATGTGGAAGAATAAGGGGAAAGAACACCTGGACAAAACAAAACATGAATCCAAAACTACACAAAACAGCATGAAACCCATGTGCACTGAAATAAAACCCATCTGTCCCAGGCAGTCATTTCTCCCTTATTAAGGAAGATGCCAGGTGACTTTCATCAGATTGGCATTTGGCCTATTCAAGAACAAGCTTGAGAATTTCCCTGTTTGTTTCTGGCTCTGCACAATGGTGATTACTGTTGTTGTTTGTGGAGCCTCCTGTGAAAGTCAGTGAGCAATTGGCACTAGGCAGCCCCGAGAAGAGCAGAATGGAGAACACCAGTGTCTATTGCAGTCATTTGCCAGGATAATGTAGGCTTGTCAATTATGTTGTCACGCAGCAACTTATGTTGAATTTGAAAACAGTAAATGTCATACAAAAGTATAACTGATTTATATATGAGACTCCAGGAGCACTTAAAATCTGCAAGGTAATGAAATGCAATACCAACAGATTGCATGCCTTGTGGTTATTACTACAGAAAAACAAAACAAACAAGAAAAAACCTTGAGAATAGAAATAACAATTTGAGAGCAATCAACTCAGAATCACTAAACACTTCGCACCTCACCCCCTCTCTCAGTTCTTGGAACATTCAGTCCATCTATCAATCTGACTAATAATAATGCTGTGGTACTTTAAGTAACAAAAGCTATAGCATTCAAATCAAAAGTAGGTCTGTTCTCCACTGCACTTTGCCAACTGACAACATACCATCTGACAAAATGCAAAGGGCCTTCCTAAAGGCAAGAGAGAAAATAAAAAGGCAGAAAACCCCAGATAGGTGAGAAACTCTAGCTGAAGTTTCGTACTTGGGTTGACCTATTTAGAAGCAACCCATCTACCCTTTGTTCCTCAAAGGTTACTCTTTAAACTGAATTTTTTAATAGAAACATTTAAATGTTTTGCTTCCATTGCTAGAGTGGTGACCATGAACAAAGCAAGTTCACAGACATGAAATCAGGAACTGGTTGCATACCTCCCCTCTCCTCTCCATATCCACTCTGCTGGTCCATTCTGATTGAAGGTTCCATTGCATGCTGTCTGCTGATGTGACTTCAGTTTGTCTTCCAGCTTCCTTCACCAAAACACAGGCTTTTGTTTATAGTCTTCTCATTGGTTTCCACAGCTTCTTGACCCTCTGAATTGGCTTCCTGCTCAGGGCTTATGTATTTGATCCTCTTGTCCTGTCAATACTTCCTAAACCCTGAGCCATTTTTCCATTCTGCCCTGTCACTTTGTATTATTTCCCCTACTTTTTCATTTTTCCTACCATGTTTCTACAGTCTCTGCAGACTTCCTCATAGCATAGCCCACAAGCTGGCCACTGAAATTTCAAGGCAGAAAGTTTTCTTCATCCCCAGCTAATGTTCCTGGTCAAAATGTATACCTTTCTTTCCACAGTCCACCTCCACACATTTGCACAAATCAAGCTATCTCTCCATGGGGTGAAATTGAGGAGATATAATTATGCATAATACAGAACAGCTCCAAATCATCCCTGCCCATAAGAAATAAACGTTGGCTGTATAATTATTTCACAAAACCAAAACAAACCAGTTTTGTGCCAGTTACTAAATCTGAACAGTAATGTTAAGTGTCAAATTAGAGTTCAACAAGGGAATTTTCCTTAGAAAAGGAATCACGTTGAGTCCAACCTGAAGACATCACCTTGCTTGTTACTTTTTCCCTATCCAAGATGCAATTACAATCTCAGAAGTTTATGAAGTAGGGAAATCTCCATTATTTGTTCTATGCTTTTATAACAGGATAATCTGTAGACTCTGGTATTTGCATATCTTAGAGTTAAAGCACCCAATTTCAGGATATCTTAAGCATTTCTTTCTTTAAAATAATTAATGGGATCATTTTGCCTAAGAAGTGTAGAATTATCTCTTAAATGTAAAAATTCTTCTCTGTTTGATATAAACTGCTAAACTTCTGGGCATTATCAAGAAAATTAGACTACAAACTTCAGAACTCTATATAATGAGCCATTATTTCTCAAAAGTCCAAAGCTGCTCCTTTATCATAAGGAGGTTCTGCTGAGATGCACACTAACTCCTTTATTCATCACTGAAATTCAGACTTGATGGGTTTATATTTAAAGATGACTAAGTACAGTGGGAAATATAAGATTGAAATGGCTCGTGACTCTTGTTAGCTTACTTTCTAAAGCAGAATGTTAGTTTACTTTCTAAAGCAGAATGATATCATACATGTAAAAGAAGTAACTGTTATGAAAGTGAAAGTGAATAAAGGACTCTTGCAAATAAGCTCCTCAAGTAGAGGTAAATTCCTGGATTCTTTTACTATGGAGATTCCATGACGGATGGAGGGGTGTCTGAAATCAGACATAACTGAGTTCAGATCCCAGTTTCACTGCTGCTGGTTGTCAAGATCTAGACAAATATTGAACGTCTGTGATTTTCTTTTCATTTAATAAAAAGGGATCATTTCTAGTATCTTCAAAAGTAAGGCAATAACTTAACTAAAAAGCCTCAACAAATGCTCATCCCTTTCCCCTCTTCTATAAAGCTATTCAGAATACCCATCAAGTTCCACCTCTTTTAATCCACCAGAATACCTGCCAAGGTGGGTACCTACTGAGACCTTGGCACTTGCTGTTTCCTGTGCCTGGAGGCCTCATTCCCAAAATGCTCTCATGGCTAATTCACCTCTCTACCCAAATTCCAGCAACCCAAAGAAGTATCCTCTGCTCATTTAGTCCCCACCCTGTTACAGATACATATCATTTGTGTGTATTTGCTACCATGCATTTTGTTGTATTTGTTAGTTTCATTGTTTACTGATTGGTTTACACACACACACACACACACACACACATACACACACACACACTGAACAGGTCTTTCACTGCCACATCAGGGCAGTGATCAAAGCTGATATCAGGAACAGTGAAGCCAAAGGAAGATACGAATGAGGAGAATAGAGTCTTAAAAAGAGCATTCTGGCTCAAGTATGAAAATGGATTGGTTCTGGAGAAGGAAAAACTGTGACAATAAAAGCGTGCCTATTTAGTTAGGGGAAAGAGTTGGGTGACTAGGTGGACACAGAGGAGTTTTAAGATAGTGAAAATGTGATGGCAACAACAATGTTATTATCCACTTATCAAAACTCATGGACTGAACTCTACCCAGGGTGCAACCTAATGCAAATATGGACTTTGGATGATAATGAACTGTTGGATGATTGCGGTTTATGGATTGAAATAAAGGTATAATTCTAGTACAGGATGTTCTTGGGTGGAGTCAGACATGTGAGGGGGTAGAGATTATGCAATTCTCCATACTTCCTGCTCAGTTTTGCTATTGACCTAATATTGCTCTAAAAAGAAAAGTTTATTTTTAAAAAGTGGATTGAAGAAGGCAAAACTATAGTCAAGGGGGTGGGTATAAAACTGTAGCATACTCCAATAAGATATGATGACACCTAAATTCTAGCAAGAGCAGACTCCCTTACAAACTAGAGCTTGGGTCCTCTTCGTTTGTAAAGTCTCCCTCTCAAAGCAGACTACTTTTTCAGGGAGACAGTATTACAGGTGTCATCTCTGTGGCCACTCTCATAATAGATCTGTTACTTATGTCCTTTGCTTTCTATTAATTAAAAAAGAGTCCTATTCATTTGAAAAAAACAATTCCTAAAATAGGCTTTCAAAGATTTTACAGTCAATTTAACCATAAAAATAATTCACATAAAATAATGTCAAAACAAATTTCCTCCATCTTCTATGCCAAAATTTTTTTCTTGATTTGCACCAACCTGTTACTATTTTGATTTCTTTGATTCCTTGTTCATTCAATATGATGCTCACTCTCTCCAAGATATGTCACCCATGTGCTTTATGTCTCTGGTATTGTTATCTCATTACAGTAAATGATTTGTTATAAGCAACACGTGATTTTCAAAGCCTGTTAATGCCTTTCTCTCATTCAAAATAAGTTCACACACTAAATTCCAGTATAATAAAGAGGCACCCAGAACCATGAATTTCTTTACAGATAAACATTTTTGAAAAATTGACCAGTATAGAGCCAAGAGTTTCAGGGGGACAAATTGAGAAAATGCCACCGATTTTTAATCAAGGTATTAATTCATTCTCATTGATTTTAATTGTCTGATCACATTTCTTTAGCTTGCACGCAAGACTATCAAGAAAGAACTGATTATTTCTGGGAATCTATTGAGGCTAAAGATTATAGTGTCTAATGTTAGTATCTGCTGCACACCTAGTACCATTTGAGGTTAATTATGCACTGTTATTTGCATTTATTTGTTTAAATTTTTATTGCCATGACATTGGTTTATAATGCCATAATAGTTTCAGGTGTACATCATTATAAGTTAACATCTATGTGCTATGTTCCAGTGGTTTCTAAATTATACTCTTTTCCTTACATTTCTTTTTTTTTCTGTTTATTAGGCTTTCTTATAGGGTATTTCAGATCTGGAGAACCTAAAAAGTTCGTGTGTCTTTATATTAATCTTTATTACCTTGTCTCCTTCTAGTTTTACATGTTTTAAAAATTCTGAGTGTCTGAAAAAAAAGTGAGCAATATAAAAATATAAAATTCAATTTAAAATAAATTAAAGGTTTTTTAAAAATAAAATCCTGTGCTTAACAGACTGACTCTAAGGTGATATTATTTTTTCTTTAGATATCTCTCTGTCTGTAAACACTCATGCCCCAAGCTGGGAGAAACAGATTTGAGTTCTGGTTTTTCCACTGAGTTTTCCACTGGAGTCTCCATTGAGTTCCATTGTTACTTGGGAAAATTATTCAACCTTTCACAACTTGTTTTGCACAGATAAGAACTATCATTGAAGAAAAAGTTCTTTAGTAAATGGGAGGAAATTCTTAACAAATCATATATCCGAAAAGACGCTAATATCCAAGATTTATAAAGAACACATATAACTCAATAAAATGAGATTCATTCAATTAAAAAATGAGAACTAAGTAGACACTTCTCCAAAGAGGACATAAATCACCTACAGCCACCTGAAAAAATGTTCAACATCATTTATCATCAGAGAAATGCAAATCAAAATCACAGTGGGATACCATCTCAAATCTCATACTAAAACAAACAAAAACACCAGAAACACCAAAAGTTGGCAAGAGTGTAGAGAAAAAAGGGGTCTTTGTACACTGTAGATGAGAATGTAGACTGATCCAGTCCCTGTGAAAAACAGTATGGAGGTCTCTCAAGATATAAAATGTAAATATGCTATACGATCCAGAGATTTTGCTCCTTTCCATTTATCTAAAGTATGCAAAAACACTCATTTGAAAGGACACACAGTGTTCTTTTGTGTTTCATTGTAGCAACATTTACAACAAGTGAATTATGAAAACAATCAAGTACTCAACAAAAGATGAAAACAGTATTCAACAATGGATTAAGATTTGGTACATACGTAAAATGGGAAACTATTCAACTACAAAAAATTAGTCTTCAGACATTCTACAATACAACTTTCCCTGTTCATGCTACTCCCACTACCTGGAACATTCTTGCAATGCTTACACATTGAATACTACCACTTCTTGGGTTCAATTCAACAATCTTCCATGATGTTTTTCTAACCTCTTACTCTAAACTTCCAAAATTAATTTATCTTTTCTGCTCTAATCTCACTAAGCATGTTTTATTACCTCTTCCTAGACCTTTTTTTCTCTCAGCTTTGTCTATGTTATATCCTATAAAAGTAAAATTTTGTTGTAGACTACTAAATCCCCTTGGCCAACTCACAGATAATGCCAAGCATACAGCAAGTACAGTGTAAAATTTTTGAATAAACAAATGGTTATTTTTATGTATGCTTTATCTCTTTTCTATAAGATTATAAAATTCTTGATGTCAGAAGCCATGTTTTTTTAATTTCCATAATTCCCAGAAATCCCTGCACTAAAATAACAACAAATGTCTGTTGTGTGCTTATAACAATTCATTAAAAATACATAGAAATAATAATTAAATTAGATTTTGCGGATATGCAAAATAATTCATGGAATTAAGTTTTATTACTTAGTTCTAATAATCTAGTTTCTCATTTGATTGAAAAATGAATACCTTCTTGTAGCAATATAAGGTAAAATTAGAGGCATATAAATGTTCTCCTGAAAGCTTTATTTCAAATCAGAGTTGATTTCATATACTGTTTTCATCATACACATGTATGCAAATGTATTCACAGAGATTCTTAAATATTAATCAAGAACTCTTAAGCATTTGGTTATTCTAACTGATTCTCATTTGATAGGAAATTTAATTTTCTGAAAAAGCTGTTGTATTACAACTCAAAGATTCCCTAGTATATAGTTGCATTAATGTTCTTAGTTTTAAACTGTCAGGCATTGTGTTTAATGACAACAATAAAATAATGTATAACTGGGTGAAAACTTCTAGCTTTTAAAATAAAAAATATCTTTCAGGATCATCTTATGGGTTTCTTTAAATCATGAAGTGGGTGATTGCTATAGAATGCAAAAGAAAAAGAAAAATGTCTGCAAAGTTGCTCTATGATCTAGAATATCCTCACCTCCTGAACTCAGGGGAATACTTTGAGATTCTGCTAGATAAGGCTGGTTATTAGATGTCCTTCAATATTTTATCTACTAGTCCCACATTTGACTCTGAGAAATGCCATAACATAAAATGTATTTTATTGTCAGTAGGAATTTAAGAAGAAATGTGAAAATGACATTGAATTCTATTATTTTATAAAACTAGCCTACAAGATAAATTTTCAAGCAAAAAGTGTAGAAAAATGAAATTTTTAAAAAGCAACACATAGCAACTTCCCTTCATAAGAAAAAGAAACATAAAACATAGGTAACTAAATTGTTTGTAATTATTTTTACAAAAGTAATATAACAAATTGAAAAGTTTGTTCAACACCAGCTGCTGGGGCAGGTTGTGTAGTCAGTCTGATGCTCTTGAAATTATGTTTTCATCTTTTCAAACAGGGAGCTCCAAACCTTTTCAGTAAAGGACCAGCGAGTTAATGCTTTTTATTTTGCTAGTCATACAGTCTCTGTTATAACTACAAATTTTGCCTCATAAACTCAAAATAACCATGGAGAATATGTAAACAAATAGGATTGGATTTTTTTTAATAAAGCTTTATTTACAAATTAATCCAGGCAGAACTCTGAATTTGGCTATAGGCTGTAGTCTGCTACTGCAGCCTGACTGGTAAATAGGAAAAATAAACTCCAATAGAACTTTTCTTTTTTGCTTGAAACATTGAAACAAACTATCTACTTCTGCACTGTACAACCTCTTAATGATAAAACAGTCTTTGGAGAGATGACTTTATCTTATCTTTCTTTATGACTGCATCCTTGTCATTTTCAGATCTTGACACAAAGCAAGTTTCCTTTCTGGGAAGAAGTTAGCAGTCTCTGGGCTCACTTTAAGATTTTGTCTGCATGATATCACTAGGAATTTCCAACTATCTGACTGGGTTTCTTCACCATCTAAAAGATAAATTCAACATTTTATAATTTTATATGACTATACTGGTATTGTCTAGATAAGTCAAAAGAAATATAAATAGATCCTAGTGAAAATATTCAACAATCAGCTATAATGTCTTGTGTGCCAGGAAAGATCATAGAGACTTCTTATTAAATCAGCTGGTAACCTTTTAGTTGCCAGATCATAGAGAAGTCCAGAGGTATTGGAAGAAGTACAGAAATGGGCAGTTTGTGGGGAGGTCATGCTTGAGACTCAGTACTATCGCTGTTAACCACTATTTTGGCATTCTGAGAAAATGCCAATGTCATATCACTCTCAAGTCTCAATATTTTGGTCCACTGATGAGAAATGGCAAAAAGTAAAGCATACCTCATGGAATTATAGTCACATCCAAATTTTAGCCATAATTAGTATGGATCTCCTACTTCTACTGAGTCATAAGACTTACCATTTCTCAGTTCTTGCACTTGATGCTTCATTATTACATATTAGTTGTATCTTCCCAATTAGATTATAATGTACTTGAGGGTCAGTACCCTCATATTGCTTAAATCATTACCAGGAAATTGAGTCTCAAAACTTTGGGTCAAGAGAAATAAAATCACACACATATGGACAACTTGGGACAAGTGATCCAAGAATATATAGTGAAGTAAGGAAAATCTCTTCAAAAACTGGTGTTGGTACATACACATGCAAGAAAATGAAAATAGATTACTATCTTACACCATACACAAAATAAACCCAAATTGTATTGAAGAAAAAATTTAATTAAAAATGGATTACACAATTGGATGTAAGACTGGAAATCACAAAATACATAGAAAAAATATAGGTTATATGCTCCTTGACATTGACCTTATGGCTGTGCTTGGGGACTCAATGCCAACAGCAACAGAAATAAAGAAAAATATACTGCATCAACTAAAGAAATTTTCATCAAAATGAAAAGATACCCCACAAACTGGGAAAATATATTTGCATATCATACATTCTTCAAAAAATAAAATTCAAAATTCAAAATGATTCATTTATCCCCCACCTCGATATCTACCAAAAAATGTAAAAATGCTAATTCAAAGATATATGTGCAACTCCATGGTCATTATTTACCATATTCAAGAGCTGAATACAATTTAAGTGCCCATCAGCAAATGACTGGATAAAGAAGATGTGCCATATGTACATAATGAAATACTATTAGTTATATTAAAAAAGATGAAATCCTGCTATTTTCAATAATATGAATGGGACTAAATGGTACTGTTCTTAGTAAAATAAGTGAGATGGAGAAAGAAAAATCTCAGATGACCTTCTATGGGGTATATAGAAAAAAACAAGCAAGTATATGAACTCAATAAAAAATGAAATATACTTTTAAACTCTGAGATCAATTAATGGTTACCAGTAAGGAAGTTAAGGAGAAGGAAGAGCATAAATCAGGTAAAGGGGTTCATTGTAAGAAGAAGGATAAAATTAGACTTATAGTCTAATTTTACATATTACATGCGTATGTATGTATATGTTAATTTTTAATGATGTCTGCATAGCAATGTTACATTGCAATTTTTCTTCAATTAAAAAATACTTTGAGTCAATTGTTTAAAAAAATCCTAGAGCTACATTACAAATTACATATATATCTCCTTGGTGATTTATATGATTTACAGCAGTTGTCAACAGTTCAACAGTCTATCTTGATATTTTTGTCTTCATGGATATTATTATACTTAAAAATCATACTTGAAATCAAAGTCACTTTTTAAGGAAATAAAGATTTCCTGTTTATTATCAAGTAAAGTTCTTTAACACAACAAAGAATAACATTTTCTAAAGGTCACGTCACCCCACTCAATCTTTTAATAATTCCCATTATCACGCAACTAAACAAAAATGATTCTGAGGGGGAAAAATTTAGTGTATTTTTAAATGTTACAGATGACTTCCAGTTTCAGCATCCACATGAAAAAAAGTTGGGAGTCATCACTTCTGCCCTTACAACCAAAACAAGCTGAAATGCAAAAACAATGACTTTCCTGAAACCAGTTTTAAAAATGAGGTCACAGAGAAATGACCACCCTGATATCTGAAGAGAAACAAATACAGAGACTAGCTGAGCCACTCAGCTCATCTGGCACAGAAGCCAGTGGAGCAATAACCTGGTAAAAAATGTAACTGGTACTTTTGACCAATTCCTGGAGGCAGTATGTGAACCAGCTTTAGAAGGAAAAACTAGTGGATTTTTACTTTGTGGATTATACCTCTAGTACTCTCAACAGGTTTTCATGGAGAAGATTTGAGAAGAAAAGCCCTATTGCTCAGCAGAACGGCAGGGAAAAATATCCACTTTTTAATAAACCCAGACCCTTCCGTGAATTAAGGGAGAAACTATTATCAAGGAGTAAGAGATTATCTTCCTGGGAGTCTTATTGTTGATTCTCAGTTTGTTCAGCCTTTTCCTTGTTAGAAGAGTGATGACTTCCAAACTCCCTCAATGCTGGACCAGAAACAGGTGTCAAAGTAAAACTCCTCTGGATGCAGACTATTCAGACAATTGCCATCAAAGAGAGCACACAGGGCAGCCTGAGCTCAACTCTAACCAATGAAAAGGTAACTGAACATTTTTAAAAGGAAACAGAAAGGGAACCAAAAAAGGACTATGGAAACATATGAGGGGGAGATACTGTACCTCTAAATCACTAATAATTTCATAAACCAAAGTTAAAATGTCCCAAAAACAGATGAGTGGGTCAAAACATTGTAGTATATTTATACAATGGAATATTATTCAGCAATCAAAAAAGACAAACATGTAATTTGCAGTAACATGGATGGAGCTAGAAGGAATCATGTGAGTGGAAATAAGAAAGAAAAAGAGAAAGACCAAATGGTTTCACATATGTGGGATAAAGGGGAATCAAACATAAAGTTAAGAAAAATCTAAAACTAACAAACTGACAACAGAATTAAAGCATACAGCCAGGGAGGGAGGATGAAGGAGAAATCAGGAAAGGGATGAGCACATTAAAACTGCAACATGGCAGCATGGGTCATTATTCTAAACTTAGACCTGGGCAGGTGAAGGGCAGGCAAGAGTCTGATCAAGTCTCTCAGCATTGGGGCAAGTCCACTGTGCCACAGGGGTGCTCAGTTCAGAGCTGTCTTCCTTGCCTGTAGTTGTCTAAGATGGTTGTGAGCAGTAACTTTATAGCCCTCAGGGGTAATGAATTCTTAACTGACACAACACCTATTACAATGTTATTCATTATTAATACAATGTCCTAAGAAACTTATCTTTCAACATTCCATAGCTTAATAGATCTGTTAAACAATAACTAGATCTTAAACTATCAATATTTATCTAAATAGAATATTTAGATAATATAGGTCTGTTAAACAGATTAAATACAATATAGATCTGTTAAACAATAACTTCATTTTAAACTATCCTTTCCCAGAAAGTTGTGCATATGTCTACCCTTCAAGTACCCTTGGAAACAACTCTTTTTTTCTCTTTCTACTGGCTTTCTACCAGTTATATAAAACTTTGAGGACGTAACAAATCTGTGTTTGAGAATTTTTTCAATTGAAGTAACTGCTTATAAACATTATATGTTTCAGGTGTATGTCATTGAAAATTAATATGGGTGTGTACTACAGTAAGTTCACTGCTAAAATTCTAATTCCACCCTTCAATCTACCATTGTCCCCTTTTCCCAATATATCTACCCATTTCCACTTCCCTTCTGTTAACCACTAATTGGTCTTACAGTTCAAAGTTTATTTTTGTTTAATTTATTTCATCTGTTTGCTTGCTTTCTCTATATACTGCACATAAGTGAAAGCATATGCTATTTTTCTTTGATTTATTATTTCACTAAGAAGAAATTTGTTTGAATCAGTACATTACATGCAATATTTGTTCCACTAAAAATTTGAAGATCTATCCCACCAGACAGCAAAGAGAAAGCACATTTTTCTTTAAAAAATTTTCAGAAATTGTCAGCACTTTATCTTAATTTTGTTAATGTGAATGATTCATAAGGATCAGGAATTGGCTTCTCTATAAAATTTTAACTCTTGATAAAGTTTCTTCCCAAAACAACTAGCAATAAAATATGAAAATAAGCTAAAGAAAATAAGAAAGCCACATTTCATTTACTATCTCATCAACACATATCTACAGTATTTCATTGAAAAGTCAAGAGGTCAAAAGCAATTGGGAATTGAAAAAAATTTTGAGAAATGGTACAGCATATCCACTCTTATGTAACACCCACAGCAGAGTCTAGAAAAGCAGCAAAAGAGAAAATATTGTATTTAGCCAAATGCATGACTTCACACTAAGTACAATAAAAACATCTATAACCTCCTGTCAGTCTGGGTTAGCTTTCATGGTCAAATACAATTGAGGCCAAATTTAAGAAAAAAATTTATTTTGCTGAGAATTTTTAATTTTATAGTTGCAGGTGAGAGATTGTGAATCTTTATGGACAGGTGTTTTTACATTATTAAACCAAGGTCTTTCCAAAAGGATGAAAATCTGTGTGCACTGGTGGCAGAAAACAGAATTTAGGTGCAATGTTATGCAATATAAATTTTAATGACAGCACATCTTTTCCCTTTAAAATTCATTTTGATTGGTGAGTGTGTCTAATGCTTGATAGTGTTATTTTCTTTGGGAGAACTGGTGTGTGTGGATATACATTGATGTTTTTTTATTAGACTTTCATGTGAAACCTTGTTCTGGAATCACTTGTAATTGTCCACATGCCAGTGGGTGACAACATTTCCTTCTCTTGTTCCCTAAGCATACAGTCTTTCTAGGCAAGCTTGCACCTGGGCTGGTATTTTGACAAGCAAATAAGATTCTGTAGCTCTGACCGTCCACTTTCTATTTGGCAAACAAGTGAGTGACCACAGGTTTTCTGTCTATGCTCTGCCCCTACACCACATGCAACTTTTGGGCCTTTGCTGTGACAGACATTCACAGTCCTAAGAGTGCACCTACGTCCTCAAAAAAAAGTCTTTAAATTTTGTTTGAATGTACTTTCTTTCCAGCTTCTTTGCATTAAAGACTTCCTTCCCAATCAAACTTTATCCATGCATTCATCATTGTCAGGAAAGATGAATAGCAAAATTATCATATAGAGGAATATTAAAATTCAACGTTTTAATACTCTAGATTCATGTTCTATTATTCTTCATGGAAGCTTTAATACAGATTGTCAGTGAGTCAGCAGTAAGATTCTGCCTTGGTTCAAAATCTGAATTTTCTACTATATAGATAAGCTTGAACAAGCTATTTTGCTGTCTTGTGGTTTTCTTGGGGGGGGGGTTGTTGTTTGGTTGGTTTTTTGTCATAAATCATGAGTGTGAGTGTGTGAGTGTGAGGATTAAATTTAGTTAATTACTTGAACTAATTAAGTTATTTAATATCAAATCATTAAATTTTTCAAAGCTTTTAAAGTATTCACAACAGAGCCTGCATGTAGTAAGCACTCAATAATTGTTTCCATTATTATTATTACTACAACTACAATGTATCTAGAACTGCCTAGAAAACACTATTCTGTACATAAAGCATAAAAGAGGAGAATCTATAAAATGTACTAATAAAAACATATCTCAAAATATATAAGCTCTGAGAAACTCTTAGTTCATTTTTTTCTATGAATTATAAATTCATGTGTGATTCCTGTACCAATGGAGGTCATAAATTACTTCTCTGTGCACATACCTGATGCTCAGCAATTTCTTTCTCTTGAATCTAAAATAGAATGATTCAAAAGGTAATTCTCTCTCTCTGCTTGAAATGGCCTTCCCTTTTGTAGTTTCAAGGTTAATCTTTAGTTATCCTTTTCAACTAAGGATAACATTTCTTCCAAGAAGCATTCATAGATTCTCTATCCTGTCATTAATATCTTGTGTGTATCTCTATGACTGCTCCTGAACATTGTTTAATAATTCTCTATATTTCTCTACTCTACAATTTATTAAGGAGTTCCTTATTCATCTTCACCTCCCTCATGATTCTGAGAGTGGCTAGGACAAAGTTATGAGGATGTTCCAAAAGGGGTGATAGGGAATAAATAAATAAGTGAAAAAAACTGACTGGAAATGATTGAATCGATAAAAGCAAACCAAGATTTTATCAAAACAAAATATAAGCCATCTCTTACCATCTTGATCTCACTTTATATCCATTGCATGTATCACTCAGAAATAATTGAAAGAGTATTTAGGACTCAAGAAATTGTGCCTGATTAGCAATGAATAAATTCCAACTCTCACTTTATCTATTTTATCTTCAATTGAAATCTTTCTCTTCACAAGGTGCATACATCATAAACCAAACCAAACTAGAAAAATATCTTCTCCTCAATGTTTCAACAGATACCCTATAAGTTGCTCTCATTAGTTTTTTTTAAAAAAGTAGTAAAATTATATGCAAGACATTTGGAAATTTCATTAAGAATTTCTAGGAAATCACAACTATAAGAAAGCAGAGCCTCTACCCATTTTTAGCTAAAAACTGACTCTGTAGTGATGAAATAGCCCCTTACCTAAGCTATTTAGTATGTAACAAAGCATTAATCATCTCGCACCCTATGTCCTATTTTAGATCTAATTCCATTTGTTCATTGCTCCCAGTTAAGTTACTAAATTCTTCAAGCAGAGTGGTTTGCTGTTTTGGCTGTCCATTGGAATTGCCTGGAAGTTTAAAACCAAATGCTGCTTAGACCAAACATCCAGAGATTATAATTTTAATTAGTCTCTGGTGAGACTGGTACATCAGGAGTTTTTACAGTTCCAGGGGTTCCAACCCATAGCCAAGATTGAGAACTGCTATTTCTAAATCATGCTTTATGTCTATCAACCTGGGGGTTTTTTTTCCTTAATCAAACTGATAACAAGATTCAAGAACTTCCAGTGGATTGTCAGTGGATCTTGAAGAGCCCTAACCCTTGTATCTATTTTGGCACTTTGGAATAGAAGGGACTTATTAGGACACAGGTTCTTCACATTTTAATCACACACTAATTTTATGGTGCTCTAAGATCACTACTTTGCCCTTATTCCTTACACGAAATTTTGAATAAGAATGATTAGTCTTTGCCCTCACATGCCTCAGCCTCAACCAAATGGAGCTTAGTCCATGTTGACAGACTTCTGCCCCATGACAAACTCAAGTAGTATTGCTGTCACTATGCTTGGAAATATCCCCTGCCAAGTAGAATTGATTTGTGTCTGGTCAAATTTGACACTTTCTAACACTTTGAACCACAACTATTTAACTGGTTAAGTGTACCAAGTTCCCATAAACTTGAATCATAGCTGCAGGTTGGATGGGAAATAGTGTTGGCTGGACCAGGGTACTAGGCCTGCACCTAAAGGACATATAACCACCCTTTCTCCTTCTCCTACATATGGCTCTTCCCCTAATCACTTGTATCAAATTTATTAAATCTTGGGTATGTATATTAAGCTTTTCTATGATTCTGTGAATCTCCTGTACATTTAATTCTGTTCTTCTCCATGTTTTTGTACTAAGGTAAGTAGACAAATATTGTCTCAATTAGAAATCCAGAGACTGTAACTCTCATACAGTATAGCATATATAAAAGTGGCAAGAAAGTAGATCTTAAAAGCTCTTATAAGAAAAATAATTTTAAGTATGCATGGTGGCAGATGTAAACTAGATTTACTCTGGTGATAATGCAGAATATATATAATATCAATCTTGTTGATCAGAAACTAATTTATTATTATATATTACTTATGCTTCAATTATACCTACACATACCTACTTATCCCTCCTTATCCCAAGATCTTCACCATTTCAATACAAGTTAACTCTAAGATCCAATTTATCTGCTAACAACCTGAAGGCATCCTTGACTTTCCTTTTTTCTTCATAACCAAATACAAAGCACTGACAAATTCTTTTAACTTTAACTTCCAAATGTATTCAGAATCCTGCCATTTCTTATCACTTTGCCTACAAGATTATCTCTCAGCAGGATTGAGAAAGTTCTCTTCCTGACTTCTCTGGTACTCTTCTATGTCCTCTCAACCGAGCAGCCTGAGTAATCTTTTTAAAACATACTTTTCTATTTCTCTTGGTTTTATCTCATATATATTACATCTCACCAGTTCTGCCCCATTGACACTGACCTTCCCAGCATTCCTTAAATAATGCCACGTACTCACTGCCTCAGGCCCTTTGCATTTACTATTTCTATTCACTTTTTCCCTACATGGAAAATTTCTCTTCTATAAATCAATGAGTGTTCCTTTACTTCATTTTGTAATCCACTTGGTTCTCCATGTCATTATTTGCTTACTACTAGGTGGCATACAAACTAATCAGTTGTTTATTTGTTCATTGTCCAAGTAGTCCTCCTGGAGTCTAATGCTCCATTACCAGAGACTTTGTTACTTTTGCTCACTGCTGGGTCTCCAGTATCTAGTATCTAGTATATCCAGTATCTGGATATAGTAAATGCGGAGGAGATTGTGTTGAATAGACACACAGAATTTAAAGTGAAATGAATAAACAACAGGAAATTATTCAGAAGGTTTATTCTCTTTTGTGATCATCTAACTTCTTCCTAAGACTCCATCGTCCAATATAGAAACTACTAGACACATGTGGCCATCAAGCAATTAGAGTGTGGCAGCCCAAGCAGAGATATAACTGATTATTACACTTGATCTTGAAGACAATACCAAAAAGAGTATCTTACTAATTTCATATTAAGTTTTTTATATTTATTACATGCTGACATAATATTTTAGATAAATTGAATTAAATGAACTATATTATTAAATGCACTTCTTTTGATCACTAGAAATTAGAAATTCCACATATGACAGGGTTGTTCTAAAATATATCTTCCAAAATTCAGTCCTATTATAATTTCAATTCCAGTGGCAGAAATTTAAGATTTTATCCCAGTATCTTTTTTGTCCCATTTTCTTTGGTAATAGTACCTATAATTTTCAGCTGAGTGGGTGACAGCCAGAATAAAAGGACATTTCCCAGCCTCGCAGGCACTTGGTATGACCAACTGGCATTACACAATGAATGGTATATGAGAGGGAGTGACTGGAAGCTTTTAAAGAGAAAAAATTTTGCCTTCGATTCCCCTTTCCTTGTTCCCACCATGGAGTGGAAACACAAAGTGATAAACCACCTCAGACCTTCCCAATAAGAACAAAAGCCTACAACTAGCAGAGCCACAAAATAAAAAACTAATTCCTCAGTGACTGACAAATGACACTGTTCCTGGAGAGAGTCAAGCAACTCAATCTTTGTCAAGCACTGTTAATTTGAGTCTCTGTTTCAAGCAGTCAAAATAATAGCTTAGCAAATATAACTGATCATTATAAAGTATCAATTTCATGCTACATTCATGTAGCACATTTCAATATTTCAAACATCTCTCAGTTTCTCATTTGATGCATACAACAACTTTATCCATTCCCTCAAACAGATACAACTATTCTGATTTTAGAATGGGGTTGAAATGGCTAGAAAGCCTACCTAGAATACCTTTCAGGTCTATCGCTTGATCTCTAGTGCTCTTTACATTGTGCTGTTAGGTAGTTGAGTGAGCCTGGATCACACAGCAGTGTATTACAAATCTAATCAAGTATTTTATTAATGAAGGCAAGAAATACTTTCAGAAAATCATTCTAACTTTCTCCATGCAGGACATTTAAAACTGAAGAACTTGAGGGTAAAAATCATGTCTTCCATAACGTATGCCTTCCCTGGAACACAGTGATCTACCCAGATTCCTTCCAGCGCAAAGAACAACAAGGAGGGAAAAAAGAGAACTCAGGGGCAAGGTAAAGACCAAAAATGCAGAAGTGAAAAGAGCAGAATAAAAGTGAAACAGAATAAAACACTGTGCTGTGAAGCTAAATCACAATCAATAAGGCACAGGAATTAAAGATGAGGAAAACTAGTATTCTTTCCACAGCAAGTGTATAATAAAGTGATAAAATCACTGATAACTAAAGTAAAGGTTATGGTTATCCATAAATTTAGTGACTCATTTTCCCCATGTATTACAATTTTGAAAGAGAAGGGAAGGAGAAAAAATTACCATAATTAAACAAGACTCTGGGAATCTTAGCAATACATATCCTTTCTTATTAACCTGAATTTCAGTGAGGTACTAGATATAGCGTGATTCTATGATGACAAAATCCTTCTTTAAACAACTAAGGAACTGAAAGTTCCCACATCATTCTCTTCTTAAGCTTCTGGATCAGTATCCAAAACCATGTTCAGGATAAATCAGTGGTTGAGTTTCTGTTCATTCAGCATCAGCCCAATCACTGATACTGTCAATAAGATAGATACTGCAACAGCAATTTAGAGGAGAAGGCTTTGGTCTGTAAGAAATTGAATTGCACACAGAACTTACACAACTCAACAGAAACAAAGCAAAAAGTCCAGTCAAAATGGGACAGAAGCATCTAAAAGACATTTTTCCAAAAGGAAAAACAAATGACCAACAAGCATATGAAAAAAAATGTTCAACATCATTTATAATCAGGGAAATGCATATCAAAACCACAATGAGATACAACTTTACACCAGGAAAAATGGCCTATATCAAAATACCCAGCAACCTCAAGTGCTGACAAGGATATGGAGAAAAAGGAACAGTTTAACACTGCTGGTAGGAATGCAAATTGGTCCAGTCACTACGAAAAATTGTGTGGAGGACTCTCAAACTACTAAGAGAGGAATTACCATTGAATTCAACAATTCCAAGTTTGAGAATCTATTCAAAGGATACAAAAACACTAATTCAAAAAAGAAACTTGCACTCCTATGTTTATTGCAGCACAATTTACAATAGCCAGGATATAAAAACAATCCACATGCACCAAAAAAGATGAATGGAGGCCGGGCACAGTGGCGCATGCCTGTAAGCAACAGTTTATGGAGTCGCAGCAGGGTCTGGGGATCGTGGTTCAAGTCCTGCTTGGACCAACACAGCGAGGCCTATGCCAAAAAATAGCTGGGCATGGTGGTGTGTGCCTGTAAGCCCAGCTACCTGAGAAGCTGAGGCTGGGGATTGCTTGAGTCCGTGGTACTGGCTACGTGAACCTGTGGTTCCACGGGCAAAAACAGCAAGACCTAGTCTTAAAAGAAAATTAAAAAGATAAATGGATCAAAAAGTTGTTTACATTTACACAATGGAGAGTTATTCAGCAATCAAAAAAGACAAACTCATGCATAGAGCTAGAAGGAGTCACACTAGCAGAAATAAGCCAAAAGGAAAAAGAGAAATGTCAATGATTCTTACTTAAATTTGGGATATAGAGAAAACTAACAAAGAATAAGAAAAAGCTAAAATTGACAAATTAGTAACTGAACTAAAGCATACAGCAAGGGAGGGGGAGGAAGGAAGGGGGGAATCAGGGAAGAGATGCACACAAGAGATCAGGGTTCATGGGTGACATGGTGGTCAGAGAATTTTGGGGCATACAATGAGGTTTTATATATATAAAGTTTATATATACTTTATATGTTTTATATATATAAAGTTTAAATATATTGTATATATTATATAATATATATAACTTATATTTTATATATATTACATATATAAACTTTATATATAAACTATAATATATATAAACTATATTATATAGTTTATTATAATAAACTATATATAATATAATAAAATATAATATAATTTGATATAATATATAGTATATATAACATAATATAATATAATAATATATATTATATAGCTTATGTATATATAATAAACTATATATAGTTACATATATAAACTTACATATATATCACATATATAAACTTTATATATATAAACTATAATATATAATAAACTATATATATTATATATATAGTTATATATCATAGTCTATAATATATTATAGTTTATATATATAAAGTTTATATATGTAATATATATAAAATATATGTTATATATATTACACAATATATACAATATATTTAAACTTTATATATATAAAACATATAAAGTATATATAAACTTTATATATATAAAATATATATATAAAACCTCATTGTATGCCCCAAAATTCTCTGACCACCATGTCACCCATGAACCCTGATCTCTTCTGTACATCCCTTCCCTGATATATAATATATATATAATATATACTTTATATATAATATATACTATATATATAATATATATAGTATATATAATATAATATATAATATATATAATATATACTTTATATATATAAAGTATATATTATATATAATATATATAAAACCAATGAAAACAAACAAAATAAAAAGGAATTTAGAACAATTCATCTTACATAATATCCAGTCATCAAGTGATTTAATTCAACCACTTTCAAGCTAAGACAAAATGAAAATTTTGGAGTTCCCTCAGGAATAGAAATAAACTCCTACACATCTATGGTTTGTTTGTTCTTTTAATATAAACACTTTTCCATTGGACTATCACTAATGAGTATACTTAACATCACTTTAGGGAAAAATGCAGAAATATCTCTTCTGTATATTTAAGAAGATAGTAATCAAGAGCTTGTAAAAATTGTATACAAATTATTATACTTTGACTCTCTAAAATCATTATTTATTTACATTTCAAATTCTGAGTCCCATCAGTGATAGCTCATACATTTCTACAAATGACATGTAAGTTAGTAAAGCCAGAATGGCTCTATGATGAATAGGTATCACTACCACATTAAACAAGTCAGAGACCTTGAAGGTACTATTCACATTTGCTTTTTTCCACTATATCCAATCAGCAATCGAGCCATGCCAATGCTCTTAAAATCGCCAGAATCCATCAATTTGCTATCTCAATTTGCCTTTGTCTCAGTCACCATCACCTCAGTGCCTTCACTATTGAGTCCCTATACCTTTCCACCTCTACTCTTGCCTCACTTCCAATTCCACCACAATCTACCACAAAAATAACAATTTTTGAAAACATTAACTATAATTAACAGAAACCCATTCATATACTACATTTAGCAAGACATGAATAAAACATTGTGTTATTCATAATAGTAACCAAATGCACACAATTGAAATATACACAATCCAAAAGTCCATAACAATAGAAAAAGCACACTGGAATTGTACATGGTAAGAATAATAGAATGCCTACAACCAGATGCAGAGACATGGAGGAATCTCAGAAACATGATAATGAAATAATGAATGATATGAATTAGAAATAAAGTACATATTTATAATTATATATATATTCCCAAACAGAGCAAAACCAATTTATTTTTTCCTCTGACTTTTCTGAAGTATAATATATCCCCCAAAAGTATATATTTAACTGTATGTGATAATTTGCTAAGTGCATACTTTGTGAAATAATTATCATTTCACATTAATCAATGCATCTACTGTGTTTGTGTGTGTGGTGAGAACATTTATAATGTACTTTCTTAGCAAACTCCATACATGCAATACAACATTAACTGTAGTCATCATCCTATATATCCCCAGAACTTATCTATTTGAAAGCTAAATGTTTGTACTCTTTAATCAGTATTTCTCCACTTTTTTCACCCCACACCTCTAGTAAACATCATTCTGTTTTTGAGATTTACATTCTTTTTAAGACTGCACACATAAGTGAGATTATATGACATTTATCTTTCTCTGACTTGTTTCACTTAGCACAATGCCCTCAAGGTCCATCCATATTGTCATGAATGGCAGAGTTTCTATATACACCACATCTTCTGTAATATTCATCCACTGTTGCATACTTAAGTTGTTTCCATATCTTGGCTTCCTTCCTGCACATTTTCAGTTTCCTCCAATGCATACTGATCCTTCCTATCTCAGGGCCAACTCGTGGACCAATCCCTCTGTCTGGATGTGCCTTTTCTTTCCCTTTGCCTGACCACTAAATTTTAACATCTCAGCTTAAATTCATTTTTGCAAAGAAACTTTCTGATCATAGATTAGGTTCTATCCTTCTGTTATGTCTTTCATTTCTTCCTAAAGTACTCATAACTTGGTTTACCAACATCAAATCTCAATCTCTATCTCTCCAATCAACTACACAAGCATTCACAAACAACATTAAGAGGAAGTCTATGATTTCCTAGAAGTCTCTCCCCAAATGGCCCAGGCATACTAGAGTTCAGACAATTCAAAATGTATGCTTCCACGTGAAAAGCAAAGTGGATTCTCTTTAGCCCATCACTGTATCGCCTTTCCTTCTTAGCAACTCTAGACAGCATGCTGCTGCCTCATCCCTGCTGTGGCATTAGTGATAGCCTAGATCTGCTGTAGTCCCATGAGCACAGCCATCCTTCAACCCATCTCACAGCACTGGATTCTTGAATGCACGTGTCTATCTTTCTTATATTAAGGCCCCATTTGTGGCCACTCACAAGTCAAATTCAGCCCACAGATGCATAATGTTTGCCCCAAATGCTGTTTTATCTTTGTCTAAGATTAACCTTTAGATGCTAGTAGATTTCACATGAAAATTTGGATTTACAACCTCTCTTGAAAATTTGGAAGTTCTTCCAATAATAGCCCCATAGTTCTAAATGACTGCCTGTGTAACCACAGCTCTCTTGAATATAGTATGTTCTAGTTTGCCATAGTCCCTACTATTCCCTGTTGCCCCTCTGACTCAAGGTTAAGTGTAAGCTGCCATTTACCAATGTGGATAAACTGCTTTTCCTTTTAAAGCTTCAAGAGAAAAGTGAGGTGATCTTTTTTTCATACTCTTTTTCTCAACTGTGGGGGAATGAAAAGTAAAACAAGCATCTTTGGATTTCAAGAAAAATGGGAAAAGCATATTTATTTACATTACCATTTGAAAATATGTCTACATATTTATTATGCAAGAAAGCACATTTCTATCAAAGGAAAACAACTTAAGATACCATCATGATACAATTACAGAAACAAAGCAAGAATATGATCAATAATTTAAAAGGTTCACGTTGAAAAAGCACTAAAAAGCCTAAAATTTCAAATGAGTTTATTTTTAATATGAATAAGCTAAAAGATGAAAAGCATATCAAATATCAATAAACTAATTTCCCAGGCTTCAATATATTTTATGGATTATTAATATATTTTCTAATGTAAGCACAGCAGAAAGTATGTCCTGAACAGAAACAAATATCATAATGTTGGTCTTTCTATAATTTTTTTTACATTATAAACAATGTTTTGTTTTGTTTTTTATTCACTTATTTTTATATCTTCCATAGATAAATGGTTGCTGGGATGCTTTCCCTTCCCTCCCCTCAACCCCCTATGGTCCATCCGTTCACTCAGACTCCTCTCTCATTGTTTGTTGATTTATGTTCAGTTCATAGGTCTCTCTTCCTCTTCTGTGGTTGTGTCTATTTGACAGGCGAGGGACTGTGTTCCTGGGACACAGCATTCTGTGCATGAAAGATTGTAGTTTCAGCTTTACGTTGGGCAGCCTGTCTGTGCTCATTTGAGGTTTAGCAATGTCTTCTCATTGTTGGCTGCCCATTCCAGTCTGTTCTCCTGGTATGTCCTTTGCCTCTTCACCCCACAGCTCTGCCTTCTGGTTTGGGGGGGGCCTTGCTTCCAGTCGTTTTCTGTAGTGAGGTTTCTCAGAGAGGGTAGGCATCCACCAATAGCCTTTGTGGATGGTCTCCACTCTCTCCCTTTGCAGATTTGTTGTGAAGCCAGTTCCCCAACTCTGTGGGCTTCCTCTCCCATGGTATGGGGAGAGTCTATAAGCATTTTTCAGCACACAAAAAAATATAGTGATAGATAACCTAAAGATCAGATATAGGATATGATCTGTGTCATTTCTCAGAATTCATGACATCAATAAAAGCTGTTCGCAAAGCATGTCTCTCATCCACCCAAAAATGTCTTATATTTTAAACCCAAGCTAATTTTAACCCATTCATTTTATAGTTACATAACTGTATTTAGGAGGCTCATTTTCCAGTCAAAGAACCAAAATGATTCTGGGGGGGAAATGAGTAGCACCCAGTGTTTGTGCCAAACCATCCTGCTGTCTTTGCCACATGGGTGTCTTCTCTGTGTTGAACCATCCTGTTCATGACACCAATGAACAAGCAATGAATAAGCAGGGTGGGGCGGGGCAGGGCATGGCAGGGCCAGGAGGACTGAGAGACAGGCAAGCCCCTCAACCCCTCTGGAATCTTCATGCTCTTCCTCTGGGCTCTCACTTCGGTGTTCTTTTCTCTCTCTACTCACTTTCTCAGAATTTCCACTCTCTTATCTCCTCCTTGTTCTCCTCATGTTCCCTCCCTACAGGGTGACACTACACTTTTATCTCCTCCTCCCAGGTCCACATGGGTCAATGTTCATACCCACTGGCACAGGTATGTACAATCATGGGGAAGGTGCAACACCAGAGGTGTGGTCATAGAGGCCAATGCTGGAAGGGCAAAATCCCTGAAAACTTATTACCCTACACCAGGGACCCCACATTGTTAAAGGTAAACTCCCAATTTGCCCATCCCAAGGATCTAGCTCTCAAAAAGGCAAAGTGAATTCTCAGCATTCTCAAAGATCTTTAACTGATAAGAGGAAAGAGGAGAGAGGAGAAAAAGAAGAGAGGGAAGAGAGAGGAGAGGGAGGAAAGGGAGATGAGGGGAGGGGGGAAGAGAGAGGAAAAAAATGACAGGATTTAAAATAACAGGCTCCCATTCAAACTCTAAATTCACCCAACTCTTTATGGGCAGATGCCCAGCCAATCAGGCAGAGCCAAAAGTTGGGCAAGCAAGGCCCAGCTGTAAAGTCACCAGGAGAACAAGCAGAAGCACACACTGGCAGGAAGCAAAGCAAGGGATTACCTAAGTCCCAGAGAGCTGGGACAGAGGAGACACGCAAAGGTCACAAACTCCTATTCAAGCTGAATAATCCGCCGAGAGTTCATGATGATGGTGGCATCATCCTTGAGAAGCCTTTCATCTCGTTCCTTCCTCGTCGTTCCACCTCAATGGTTGCCTCCTCCCTTTTCCTTCCCAGCTGCCACCTATTTCAGCAGTTCAATTCATGGCAGGCTAAGAATTAAAGGACAAAACAACTGAAATGTTGGTGGCATGGGAGTAGGGATGGGGAAATGAAGCCTGTTCATTCAGCTGCAATGATCTTCCTCCTCTTGTACCCTAACTATAGGCCTCTGCAGATCTGCTCCAAGCGAAACTATATCCCTGCTGTAGGGCAAATGAGTTATCAGCATTTTTCATACCCTTCCACCATTAACCTCTATGACCCTCCCCTTGATGGCACACACTTGACCCAGTGGGTGGGCACATGTGTAAGTGTACACACCTGGACCAAGGAGGGAGGGGATAAAAAGGCAGAGTCAACCTGGGGAGAACACAAAGGAGACATTATATGTAGAAACTGAAACCTCCATCCAATAGTCACACATGCAAAAAAAACAAACAAACAAAAAAGAATCCTGCTGGGATCACTATATTTATGACAAACAAATTAGATATTAAGACAAAGATTGTTTTAAAAATTAAGATCATTATATAATGATAAAAGGGTCATCCAACAATAGGCTACAACATTTCAAAATAATTATACACCTAACATAGGAGCACCTAAATATCTAAAGCAAATATTATCAACATGAAAGGGAGCATAGTAGTCATAGGGGACTTTAATACCATACCTCCATCAGCAGCTGTATCAACATTATTTGCAGATGATAGATAAGAAATTCCTAAAGACATCTGTAGGGTAAATGAGTTTTTCAGGGTTTTTGCCCTTCTGCCACTAGCCTCTATGGCCAACTGTGGTATTGTGCCCTCCCCATGATTGTACATGCTTCAGTCCAGTGGGTGTGTGCATGAATGATGGGTACACCTGGGCCTGGGAAGCGAGGCTAAGGGGGAGGCTTAATAGAGAGAATGTGAAGAAAATTCCAGGAAGTCCAAAGAAAGAGCATGAAGTTCATGGAGGTTTGGGGTCTCACCTGCCTCCCACCACCAACACACCTACCCCACACTGGCCCTGGCCCTGCCCTGCCTGGTGTGTCTATGTCACTGCTAGGACCAATAAAGAACTTACCCAGAATCTGATGCCTGCAATACAACATCACTTAAAAACTATTAGAACTTCTGGGTGTGGTGGCATGTGCCTATAATCCCAGCTACTTGGGAGGCTGAGGCTAGGAATCACTTGATTCCGTAGGTTCGAGACTCCCCGGGCAACATATCGAGACTTAGTCTCAAAAAAAAAAAAAAATTAGAACTAATAAACAAATTTAGCAAGTCACTGCCATGTTAATGGAAACTGCGTTAGAAGTACTGTTTCTTGCCCCAGCAAAGCCTTGAGAGCAGGGCTCTCTTCTAAGCTTGATATGACTCACAGGAGACCACAGTGCCTCAGTGGTGGATATGGCTGATGATGTGCACCTGAAGTGGTGCAAATCTGTACCCTTTAATCATATATAGTGTTGAAAACCAATGTTACCTCAATAACAATATTTTTTTTAAAGGGAGAGAAATCTTGACTCAAATACACAGAAAAATCACTCTTGGAAATTCCAACCCTCAAATACCATGTAAGAAAATAAATATTTGGTGTGCCAAACTGCTAAGAATGGGCTATTTGGCTCCATACCAACAGATCAATGCATACTCTTAAGCATAATTTTTAAGCATAGCTGTGTCAAGGTGGTAATCCTACTTTAATATCCAATCCAGTGGCCTTCAGTGGCATTATTATCTAATATTACTTGTGGCTTTCTTCTCTTTCTTAAATGACTTAAACATTTTATGGGAACAGATATCTTAGAACTTTTTAAATGCCAAATGCATGGTAAGCACTCTATAAATAATGCCTGGATTATATTTTAATGGAATATTTTTTAATTGAAAAAACCTTCAGCATTCTAAACACATAGGAAAAAACAGATTGTTTCAAATTGTGTTAGTACAGATGGTTCTTGAACTCTCTCTGATGCAGGGACTCTTCCCTTTGCTGACAATAAAGAGTTCTATAGTTTGTTCAAAACAATTTCAAATCATCACGCTTACTTAAAAATATCCAAACACTTCTCATGCCAGCCGATTCTCCTTTTGCAAGCTAAAAATGGCAGCAGATCCAGTCATCTGTTTTGGGACATTTTGCTTGCTTCCATGTCCTTGCAATTATAAATAGTGCTGCAATAAACATCTGAGCACAGGTGTCCCTTTGTACAAGCATTGAGGTCTCCTTTGGGTAGATTCCCAAGAGAGCGATTGCTGGGTCGAATGGTAGTTCCATTTTCATTAATTTGAGGGTCCTCCACACAGCTTTCCAAAGAGGTTGGACCAGTTAACAATACCACCAGCAGTGTAAGAGTGTTCCCCGTTCTCTACATCATATACACACAATGGAATATTACTCATCAATTAAAAACGACAAGTTGGATGATTTTATGATAGCATGGATGGACCTAGAAGAAATCATATTAGCAGAAACAAATCAAAAGAAAAAGACAGACACCAAATGATTTCACTATTATATGGGATACAGGAAAGATAGACAAAAAGCCATGAAGAAAAGTCAAAACAAGCCAACACCAAATTAAAGTACACAACTTGGGGTGTGGGGATGGGACAGGGTGGGAATGATCAGGGAGGGGGGGACCCCAGAGATCACAAAGATGTGAAATTTATATATATAAATAAATTATTTTTTTAAAAAATAAATAAAAATGAAAAATAAAAATGGCAGCAGAACGCTTCGTCATTTAGTACAGAGCCTCACAGTGCTGCCCTGGGCTCCCATCGAGTCTCCCCTACAACCTCGCCCAGCCACACAAGGAGCATCATAAGTCTGTCTAGGTTGTTTGGTTCTTTTTCCAAACTGTAGAGATGTACTATCTTTACTATTTAAATCCTGATAGCTCGGGATTTTTAACTGGTGACCCTAGAGCAAATGCCACCATACAAGTGAAAAAGAGAAAATGCAGAAAACATCTTTAAACCTTGTCATGTCAACAGAACCTTTTTTGTTTTTAAAATGTTTGGAAATATGCTCACTTTTGAACCAGTTTCCAGGTGTGCTCAATACGCACCACCACTGCAACTCCTACAGCATTTTGAGACTACAATAAGCTCATGAGTCAATCAAGCAATTAAACCTCAGATCAAAGATGCATCCAATATCTCGTTCCCCCACCTGGCTCAGGTGTTCAGCAGGAGCTAGGGAAACAGTTTTTCTTAATTCTTCCTCCTTCTCCATCCTCCTCATCATCCACTTTCTACCACCTTTCCCCTGGCATCTTTAGTGGCACCGCTTGTACCACCAAACTTTGTTTTCAATATAATCTGCCACATCCTTCTTCTATTTCTTCAGCTTTGCTGCCTTATTGCTGAAACCATCCATTTCATTGTAATTTAATCCATATCTCAACCTGTTTCTTCACCATGTTTCCTTGCCATGTCTCCAGGTTCACCCACTTCACCTTGGGGCCGAATTCCGAACACACAGGATGAATCCAGATGGTGGCCTTTGGAGGTATTTTGGTTCTTGTTGCTCCCTTGCTGGCCCATAATCCCTCACTTCTCAGTCACCACCAACTTTATCCTCCTTTGCCAAGTTGTCAGATTTAGCCCTCTCGTTTCCTGGCATCGTCTCCCACCTCCTTGAGCATGACTTGGCAACATCTGCAAAACTGACAGGGACCTCAGGGGTTTTCTTCTCATGGTCCTCTCTGCAGGTTTCACAAGCAGGCAGAAGCAGGCTTCCTGCCCCTTTGATTTCTGCAACCCACCCTCAGCAGTTCTGATTGTATTGTTCCCCAGCCTGGGCTCCCCAGGGTACCAAGTTGGCTCAGAGTTCCCAGCCTCCAACCAGCTGCCTCCACTAGAACTGCCTCTGAAGTCATTTTTTTAAGCTACCTTTTAATAGAGCAGGCTATTGTGTTTTTTCACCCTGATGTAGTTAAAAATTCATTCATGATACCATGAAGTAAGTTAAAAAAAGACAACACCCACAAATATACTTTCCTTTTAAAAACTGACTCTAAACACCATTCAAATACTTGGGCACAAGGGGCATTTCTATTAAATAAGACCTGTGAGAAGAATCCTCTCATTAACTCTGATCCTCTTTCCTTGCAGCCAAAGTTGATAGGAAAACATGCCAGGAGAGGAGAAGCAGGAATGTGAAATAAGACAAAGATAGAAGAATTTGACAATTAACGTGAAATATTGATATGATATTGCATTATAGAAAAGCCAAAGAAATAGTCTAGAGCAAAAGTTCTGTCTAGAGCAAAAGAAATCTCAAATCCATTTTTTAGAGTATCCTAATATGTCAAAATAACAACTAACTAAACCAACACTTTTCCATTTTGAGATCCAGTAGCTAAATACCCTTTCCCAGACACTACTTTCAAAATTGTTTATTTAATGATATGTCTATGAAGATGCTATGAAGATTTAAAAAATAGTCATTACACAATTTTTATTTTATTTATCATAGAAGTGCCATTGCTTTACATCCTTGCCAGTGTGATAAAAGTATAGCTTTCGCCCTTAGTTGCAGTCACCAAAAGGCCCACAGCAGAGTGCATGGTGCTCTCGCCTCCCTGGTAGCAGCCCTCTAACCCCTCTGGATGTTTCAGATCTAAGTTTAGTTTTCAAGGATTGGTTTTAAAATTTGTCTCTGTCTGACTCTTTCTTTGGTTCCTCTACATTCCTCATATAAGCGACACCATCTGGTATTTATCTTTCTCCTTCTGTCTATTGCACTTAGCATAATCCCTCCCAGCTCCATCCATATTGCTGCAAATGGCATGAGTTTATCTTTTTTGATCACTGAGTAATAGTACACTGTGTATATATACCACATCTTCTTGATCCACTTGTGTTTTGGGCAGTTGGGTAGTTTTCATTGCTTGGCTATTGTAAATAGTGCTTGAGTGAACATGGGAGTGCAGACTTGCTTGTGAATTAGTGGGTTTTTTTTTTTATAGATACCTAGGAGTGGATTTGCTGGGTGATATGAGAAATCTATTTTTCAGTCCTTTGAGAAACATCCATACTGCTTTCTCTAAGGGTCAGATGAGTAACAATTCCCCCAAAAGAGTTCCTCTTTCTCCACACCCTCACCAACACTTGTTTCTGGTGTGTTTCATATGGGTCATTCACACATGCATGAGGTGGTATTACATTATGGTTTTGATATGTATTTCCCTAATAAAAAGTCATGATGAACCTTCTGTCATGTGTCTGCTTGACATCTGCATCGTTTCTTTGAGAAGTGCCTATTTGGCTCTTCTGAGCATTTTTTTTTTTGATTAGGTTATTTTATTTTCATTGAGGTTTATGAGCTCTTTGTAGGTCTTTGATATCAGCCCCTTACAGATGCTTGGGTTGCAAATATATTCTTCATATCTTTTTGGTTTTGTTAAGGTAACTTTCACTATGTAGAAGCTATTTACTTTCATGTAGTCCCATTTCTTTATATTTTCTTTTGTTTTCCTTGCTTTTAGATACTTTTCAGCAAAGACATCACTGAAGTTTATGTCATGAAATGTTTTGCCTATGTTTTCTTCTATTTGTTTTATGGTTTAAGGTTTTTATATACAACTCTTTTATCGAATTAGAGTTGATTTTTGTATACAGTATCATATAGTGGTCATTAATCCTTTTGCATGTGGTGATCCAGTTTTCTCAATGCCATTTGTTGAAGAGGTTCCTTTATTCCAGTATTCCAGTGCATAAAATTAGCACCTTTGTCATAGAGTAACTGTGCCTATAGGTGTGGGTTTATATCTGGGCTCTCAACTCTATTCTATGGGTCTGAATACAACATTTTAAAATTAGATCACTGAAAAAACTTCTAATATTTGCAAAGAAACAAATTATTAAAATATTTTAAAATTTTCAATGAGTTATAGCTAGTTTTTCTGTCAATTTCTACAATAGACTTCTCAACTGATTGTCTATGGATGCCTAAGTGTAGGCAACTCTTTCATAATTTTCATCACTAGATGATGACTCTATATGTGAACAGAATGATTAGATTTTATACTAGACTTAATGGCATTGCATCATTCTGATTAAATCAAATCTCAATTTTGTGAGTCTTATTATGCCAGAAATTAAGAAAATATGGTAGTGAGAATGTTAAAAAGACACAAGATATAGACTGAAAGAAATCTCATGGTCAAATGTGGGAAAACAATGAAGTGTAAGCCATTGTAAAAAGAGAAATTCATGAGTGCAAACTGATGATTAATAGATTAATATAAAAGTAGATAAAGAAGGAAGGACTCATTACTCAGTGGAGAGCATCTCAACTGATAAATGAAGAGCGAGTGCCAGAGTCATAAAATTACAATTTGGTGAGTAAGCCCTGGCTATTGAACCTGAGACCAAGAACACCTTCGCTTACCTGCACAGAGTGCTTTGGTGCTGGGTAAATTTAAGCACCAGAATTCCAATGAGTTTGTGCTTTTTATGGTGTTAATATACCTTTGGGAACTCTTTGATGTCTGGTCCTGTGACACTCCAAGTGCCTCTTCCCTGAAGAACTTGCCCATCAGACAAGTTACAACATCAACACTGGAATGTTCCAGAGACTGGACAAGCTGAGGAACAATATATTTGATAGTGTCATCCTCTTTGAAACCAGTGGAAGCAGTTTCATTTCTGGAGCTTGGATTTCTGAAATCAAGAACTTGTCTTTCCACTGATCCCAAATTGGCAGGTGGGTTATATATCATACATATGACAGAAAATGGATCCTGATAGTGAGGAGAACAAGACACTGATCAAGAAGACTATTCCTGGGAGGGGTCCTTCCAGCATGGGGGGGAAGCCTTTGATCAGGGCAAAGTCTTCAAGTGAGCAATTCTTGCTATCCCCCAAGTGCCTTTCAGGGAGATGGGATTCATTAAAGGAAACTGAACATTGAAAAAAATAACTGTAAAATAAATTATCATCTTGCAACTGTTGGAAAAGTTAGTTGGGCAAGAAGTGTGAATGGATGTCTATGAATTTGAAATTATTTCCAGGAAAAAAATCTTAAAATACCAAATCTCTATCAAAAGTTCAAATGTCTAGAAGAGGATATTAATGTAGCAAAATCTAAAATATTTTTTAAAAGATGCTGTTAGGGGTACTAAATTTCTCTAAGCAGAATAGACAAGCAGTGTTTCTATCAACTAAGCCCTGGGTCAGACCACCTTGCATGTGTGACTCTGGCAAAAATAACTTTAATGGGTGCAGACTTTAGCTTAAAACCTCTCAATCCACTCCATGACTGTACCCACCACTGAGGGGCTCAAGCTTCAATATTCAGTGTGAACTTATATATTTTGGATTCACATAGTCTTTGACCCTATATTAATAGTACCTAACCCCCAACTCTCTAAAAATAGCTTCACATTATAGAAGTTTCTCAGTATTTCTTCTCTAAGTGTTTTCATACTGCAAGTCCAAAATAGGATGTGGCCCTAACTAACTCCTTTCTTCCTCATGACCCTATCCTGCACATAAATTAGAACTGGATGTCGAGGAAACTGTATGTCCTCTTGTTTCTTTAAAGTGTTTCAATCTTCCTGTTTATTCAGGCACACTCACTCCCCACAAACCCATCCTTAGATTAACACAGTCTTCACAATCCAATGCCTTCATTCATGACTTCATGCTCTGCTAACAAGTCAAGTATAATCCCTCCTTTTTTCTCATCCCTCCTCACATGCTCCAAGCAATTCTTCAGTTTGGAAGGATTTTCAGTTTCACAAGTCTAAGTCTCTTCTAAATCCATACCCATCTGTCCATCTCCATGGCCACCACTGAATCCAGAACCTATCATTTCACCTCCAAGTGCAAATTGCACCCAGCCATTCTCCAGCTACACCATTAGCAGACTGTTATTGTTTTTTGCTTTTTTTTAAATAAGAGAAAAAGGCATAAAGAAGTCAAATAGCATGTACCTGGGAGAGACCCAGCATGAGTAATTCACTACATGACTTTAGATGGCATAAATACCTTAGAGAGGACATAGGAGATTAGAGGAAGGTGATTCAGTTGGGGTATCTGTTGGAGACACCAAAGGTATTTCTGCCTTCTCTCTCTTTTTTTTTTTTTTTTTTTTTGAGACTAGGTCTCCCTATTTTTGCCCATGGAACCGCAGGCTCTTGTTGCCCGGGGTACCACAGACTCAAGCAATCCCCAGCTTCAGCTTCCCACGTAGCTGGGATTACAGGCGCGCACCACCACGCCCGGCTATTTTTTTGGAACTAGGTCTCGCTACGGGCCCCAGGCGGGACTTGAACTGCGATCCCTAGCCCCGGCCGCTTCATAGGCTAAAGCTTACAGGCACGAGCCACCGTGACCGGCCTTCTGCTTTCTCTATTAAAAAGCCACAAGGGAATTACGTCTACCCAAAAAAGACCCTTACAGAGAGAATTTTAGGGTCAAAAACAAAAAAAACGACTTCCACCCAGCCCTCAGACCCCCTCCCTGAAATAAACCTCTTGCCAAAGACATGTTTTAGGGTGGCGTATTTTTGAGCCTCTACAGTTCCACCCCTGAAATTTTTCAAGAAATTCCAGAATTTCATAGTCAACATTTTGGTCTTGAGAATAGAGAAATTCAATTAAAGTTTGTTTTCAATTTTTAGAGGCTTTCTTGCAGGTACATTCAATAATATGACTTGGGGTATTTGGCCTTTCTGGGTTTTCACAGTTCAGGAAACTTGATCTTGCAGCTGCTGAGTTAAGTTTTTGGAGAGGAGTTTTGATAAGTCAAATCATCAATAGAATGTTCTGGGAATGTTCTCAGCAATATGAGGGGCCATATTGCTGATGGCACTGTCAACAGACCTCTTCTCATATCCATATCTGATACTGCTGATTTAACACTGCCAGTAAACCAATGTCAGTCCAGTCCTATCAGGATGGGGAGCACAGACCAGCTTACTGTCCCTGCTCTTTTCCCTGGATACCTGGGCCCCTAGAAGCAGTCCAGCTCCTCTGCACACATTTCCCCTCAGTCAAATGTCTGTGCTTCCACAGTGCTCAGCTCTCCCCTCCCAGGGACCTCCAGTTAAGTGGCTGGCCAAGAGCCAATACCACAGTTGTTACTGCAGCCTCCCACCCTTAAGTACACCAAGTGTCTCTCTCCACCCACCTCTCATTCAGTGAAGCATGACTCTCCTCTGTGTCCCTTCTGGTACAGTCAGCCTGGTCTTTGATGTGCAAGCGTTGTGCCATATTCAGGGTATTGTGTGTGTGGTATCCCACTGGTAAACCTAGATGAACCCTTGAGGGGCAAAGCAAGAAACTTCCTATGATACCACATTAGAGTATTGATACCAAAAGTGCTTTCTTAAAGTGAGTACTTGCCCGTTCAGAGCTGCACTTGTCACCACAGCTAAGAGGCAGAAGCTACCCAGATGCCCTTTGAGAGGTGAATAGATAAACAAAATGTGCTATATACATGCAACAGATGGGAATCAACCTTTAAAAGGAAAGAAGTACTTTCACATGCTACAACATAGACAGACATTGTTTTTGTTTGAGAATCTTAAGTGAAATAAGCCAGTCATAAAAAGGTAAACATTATACAATACCACTTGTATGAGGTATCAAAAGTAGACATAATCATACAAACAGAAGTAAACGGTGGTTTCCAAGCACTGCAGGAGGGCAAAAGGGTGATTGTTTCTGAGTGGGTAAAGAATTTCAAATGTGCAAGGTAAAAAAAAGTCTTGGTGATCTGTTTTACAACACCAGGGATAGACTTAACCTGTACACTTCAAAATGACTGAGTGTGATCATCTTGAAATAGAAAAATATTGGTTTATTTCTGAACCTCTAGCCCTGGCATAGTGCTTTATATGTAATATTGGGTTAATGAATGTATGCAGAAAGAATCAATAAATTTGTAATTGAGATGACTCCTAAAAGAAATAAAAATCTGAATAGACATTTCTCCCCAAAACATTTCTCCATGGGTACCTGAAAAGGTGCCCAAAATCACTAATCATCCAGGAAAGGCAAAGCAAAAACCACAATGAGATATCACATTTTTGTAATAATAACTATTCTCTAAAGACAAAAAAATTATTAAGTATTGGCAAGGATGTGGGGGGGGGAGAATCTGTGTGTACTGTTGATGAGAATAAAAACTGATAAACACTGTGGAAAACAATATGGAGGTTATTCAAAAAACTAAAAGTAGAATTACAATATGATCCAGCAATTCCAATTCTAGGTATTTATTCAAATGAAATAAAAACACCATCTAAAAGATACCTGCAACAACATGTTCATCACAGCAATATTCACCATAGTCAAAATGTGGAAGTGCCCAACAGATGAATGGTCAAGAATTTGAGATAGACAGATGACAGACAGATGATTATATCAATGATAATTAGATGATAGATAGATCAATAGACAGGCATTAAAGAAGTTACTCAGCCACTGAAAGCAGGAAATGCTGTCATTTGCACCAACATGGATGGACCTTGGAACAGCCTAAGTGAAATAAACAAAGGAAGACAAACTGCTTGGTTCCATTTATATGTGGGATCTTCAAAAGCCTGATTTAGAGAAACACAAAATAGTGACCATCAGGAACTACAAAGTAGTTATGAAATGATGGTCAAAGGGCATAAACTTGCAGAGGAACAAGTTTGGAGTATCTGAGGTATAGCGTAGTAACTTAGCAAACTATATTATGTACCTGAAAGTGGTTATGAGTGCAAATCTTAAACACTCATAACAACAAAAACATTGTAATTATGTGAAGGATGTATTAACTGATCTTACTGCAGAAAATATTTGACATGTCTATGTCTATTAAATTATATTGCACACATAAGCTTACCCTGTATTATACTGCAATTATATATAAATAAAACTGGAAGAAAAGAGTTCTACCAAACTAAAAGTAAAGGGAATCATACATATTGGAACTGTAAAATGAGAAACTCTGATATTGGAACTGTATAAAGAACTCAAAATTTATCAGTCAAGAAAAAAATCACAATAGAAAATGGACATGATCAGACTTTTCACTGAAGAGACTATCCAAAAAGAAAGTGAATATATGTCTTATGATAACATTAATCATTAGGGACATTAAAATTATAACCATGATGCTATATCACCACATATCTATTAGAAGCAGCTAAAATAATTTTAACTATGACCATATCAGATACTGGCAGAAACACAGAATCTTTCATACAGAACTTGAAATGGTATCATTCTATGGAAAATAGTTCGGCAGTTTCTTAAAAAACAAAAAACACAACCCACAACCAAACATACACTTAGCATACAAACTAGCAACCACATTCCTGGGCATTAATCCCAGAAAAATAAAAAATGATTGTCCACACAAAAATGTGTACACAAATGTTAATAGTAGTTTTATTGGTCACAGTCAAAAACTGTCCTTCAGTTATTGATTGGTTAACACTACATTGAACACTACTCAGAAATAAAAATCAACAACTATTGGTACATTCAATAACTTGAGTGGATCTCAAGGGAATTACTCTGACTGAAAAATCTTAAGTGTTACAGGCTGTGTGATTCCACTTATCTTCAACAAGACAAAATTATAGAGAACAATTAGTTGGTTGCCAGAGGCAGGTATGAGGTGGTGTTGAAAACAGGAGAATGGGCTTAAGTGGAAAGATTGGCCCCTGATAGAGGAGGTTGCTTCTTCACTGTGGTACTGATACACATCTGCTTGAGACAAAATTGCATCGAACTACACACACACACACACACACACACACACACACACACTCAAAAATAAAGACCTATAAAAGCAGTGGAATCCAAAGAAGACTTAAAGATTGTATCAGTGTCCTGGCTTTTATTGTATTATAGTTATAGAATATGTTGTCTTTGGGAGAATTGGTAAAGGGCTCTGAGACCTCTATATAGTAATTTTGCAACTTCTGACAAATCTTTAATTACTTCAGAATTAAAGTTTAAAAAGACACATGAACTCTGAGCCAGTGATTCCCTTTTAACAGTGTATTAAGATACATTCATACATTTGTGCAAATGAATGTATAAATGGTTGTTCACTGCAATACTGCCTATCATGGTAAAGGGCTATACTCAACACAGACGTTCCTTCATAGTGCTGGTACCACTATAGTGTATAACAATATATAACCAGTTAAAAGGAAGAATTTTGACCTGAACTTGAATTTTTTTTTTTTTTAGAGAACAAGACAGAAAAAACTATACAAACATACAACTATTTCCAAGAAAGGCTATTAGATAAACAAAGCAAGATGCAGATAAATGTTGAAAGAGAAATATCTATATATATATAAATGAATATATATGTATATATATATATATGAATATATATTTCTCTTTCAACATCTCAACTCATTTGTCTGCATAATTGCTCTGGAAGATTCCCAGGAATCTGGATATAGTAATTACCTTCAGGAAGAGAAACTGAGTAACTTTTGAATTGCTTTTTATAGTTTGTAAATAAATCAACATTTATTGATCGAAGATTACTGCTGCATCGCTATGGTTACATTCAGGTAAGCCACCAAAACTATCAAATCATCTCTGTCAATTTCTCTCTGGCTCTCTTCCTCTTTCTCCTCATCTATCGCGTGTCTTTCTCTGGTCTCCATAGTTTGCTTTCTCAACTTACATGGCCCTCCTACTGCAACAGTTCCCAGAAAGCACCTTATTCCCCACTCTGAAAACTTTCATGAGCAGCATACTTCATCAGTTACTATTAATTATTCCTTATTAGAAACTGATATATTTGTTTGATTTTCTAAAAAAATTTCCATGTTTCTTTGTAGACAATCTCTGTGATAATCCTCACAGTATACTTCTTTAAGGTTTCAAAGTCAGTTATGTGTGGGACATGAAGATGTGGTTTTCCATCCTTAATTCAGTCCATATATATGGATACAACATATTTCTGTCCAATTGGCTTTAAGAGCATTGTTTGGGCTGTTCATTTCCTGATAATGGATAATATCAACAATGACAAATACTTTTAAATTTTAAATAATTTACATATATATAATTTTATATAATTTATTTAAACAATTTATATATATATATTTCACATCATTATGACCCCTGGGGGTCACCCACCACCAACAAATACTTTATGCTGCTTTTAAGAGGCAGAAAACCACCACCACTGCCGCCCTTCTCCACACCCACCCACCCCCCAAAAATGAAAAAAGAAACCACATACAGAAGTTACATTCAGATGTTTCACTGAATTCATTGAGTCTAAATAAAACACACTTTCCTGGCAGGAAAAGTTGCTAGGCCTGGAGCCGTAAGAAGGCAGGCATTTTGAGAGACTGCAAGGGAGTATATCTGGCCTTAAGTCTTTGGAAGCATTTTCTCGCCTGAAGCATTTTATTTGCATGTTATATATTACATCCCTAGAGACGGAATCCCAGGAGTAACTCTCCAGTTTTCATCTTGCTTCTTCATGGTCCAAATTCCAGTTGAGGTCAGTGCAATGAAACCAAGAAGACAGGAAAAGGTTATTCTGCCATCTTCCCAGCTCTTTGCACTGCATCTAAAACCTGGGCTAATTACTCCACACTTATCGAACATGCCTATGAAGGTTCACATGATTTTCCCAGCTCTGTGATCACCGGTGATTTCAAATTTGCCAACCTAGCTGAGCCTTATCACACAGAAACTAGGCCATGACTTTAGCAAGAACCTGGTGCTGGCATTACTATGCATTGTTGATGCTGTTGAAATATATCAACCAGGACATCTGTGAGCACTATTTGGGTGGCACAGAACGATGCAGTAAAGAGCTGAAAGGGAAGATTTTAGTAAGACTGAAATGGTAACTGGGCTCCAGATTTTCAAAATCAATGACCTCAAAATAATACATGTATGAAGCACTTGACAAATGTCAATTTCCAGGCTACATTCCACAAAAACCTATTCAGTATGTTTGGGACAAGGGCCAAGGAATGAACATTTTAACAATCAAACAATCCAGGACAAGGGCCAAGGAATGAACATTTTAACAATCAAACAATCCAGCCACACGGTGGGATCCTAGTGCTCATGATCAACACACCACATTCTGATAAATACTGTATGAGAAATGTATGATGCTATAGTCTTCATGGTAGAGAAGACATCTCAGGAACCAGGCACGAGGTCTCAGAGGGATGCTGGAAGAAGACACTAAAATATATATTTTATTTAAATTAAACTTTATTAATAGTTGAGATAAGAATCGACACAGCTGCCATCTCTCGATCTGTATACAGAGAACTGAGGGCAGAACAAGGCTTCAGGTCAAAGCCCTTGCCCCCCCTGCCCCACCCAGCAGAGCAGCAGACAACACTTCACAGATTTACAAAATGGAAAATGGCATAGAAAGAACTCTGAGGGGGGAAAGTACACGCATAGATAACAGTATTCATTGAAGCACACGGGAACAAGAAAACGAAAGAATTGACCTTTCTCCTAAACCTAAATTAGCTCTTTGCCAACCACAAAGTTAAAAATTATGAAATCAGATGAGCAGAAGTCCATGAGAAAGTAATCACTGTTTGAAAAAGTTTGTGCCTTGGAAAAAACATTTTGAAAACGGTTACTGGAAATAATGTTTGTGCTTTTGTAGCTCAACCCAAAATGTCTGTCACACTTTTTCAATATCTGTCACACTTTTTCAGTATCTGCACAATTTAACAACTAAAAAATAGTTCCTGACCTATTAAAAAATCTCCAACACCTGATAAGGGGTTCTCCCCCCACAAACCTATCCCTATCCCTGACTTGGTTTTAAAAACTATTTGTCAAATAAAAAAAAACTTGTGGTTATTTGCAAGAACAAATGCCGTCCATTGTCCATGAAGTCTTTTTTCACAACAGGGATGAGAAATTTGGAATGATCTCCATCACTTACTACCTGCTCAGTCCTCATACTTCTTGGTTTTGCTGACAGCTGAGTACTTGTAGTACTGAAGTGAAATTTTCCAAGCAGTGTGTCTTTCCTACTTGAAGAATACTGACTTATAACACAACACAATGTTCCTAATCACTCTATCACAGAACACAGGCTTTTGTTTTGTTGTTTGCTTAAAGTTCTTGGTGAAGTTTTCTTACCTGAAGTTATTTCAGGGAAAAATTCTTTGGCTCCTCTCACTTTCTCAAGATAAAACATTTTTATCTGAGGAAAGAACTGTAAGCTACAGTCATCTCTAAAGTCTACAGGGGTGATTTTCTCAATTTACTTTGTAAATTCAGTTTTACCCTGAAATTTAAGAAAACTGGTAACCTCCTTGTATGTATCAAATAAGCATCTTAAACTCAACATTCCCAATTAAACTTCTAATTCCCTCAGCTGCTACCACCCTGATCTTTACACAATCTTCCCTATCACAGAAAACAGAAACTTCACCCTAATTCAGGAAAAAACAAAACTTGTGGACTCTACTACTACATGCCAGATCCAAAACATCTAATTTCAAAATATTTCCAGAATCTGATCATGTGCCACTCCTCCAAGGAGTAAAGTCCAGGTGATTCTACCACAAGCTCTATCACTTCTCAATTCCCTCTAATGTCAATGATGGGGTCCCACACTATGTCCAACCAGAGAGACTCTCAAAATCCAAGTCATATGTCATGTCTCTGCTCAAAACCCCTCTTAAGGTTCTCTTAGGTACCAATGAATTAAAGGCAAAGATCTTATAGTGGTGTACAAAGCTCTCACTTTCTACCACCACCCTGCTCTTATCTCTGATGGCTCTCATGCCCCTTGTCAGTACTTAAAATAGTAGGTATATCAGCCAGGCACTTTTAAACCTCCTGCTCTTTCTCTCTGGTGTTATCTCCCAAGTATTTATAAGAATGGCCCCCTGGCTTCTTCACATCAGAAATCTCACTTGGAGATGCCTCTGACCATCCATACAAAACAGTAAATGCTATCTCCACCTTATCCCACGCAACACAGCCTCATCACTACCTTACTTCATTTTTGTATTGCTTACTCTTTTGACATTCACTTACTGTCGTGCCCCCCCCCCCAAATTAATGAGGCTGTGGCCAGTGCTATTAAAGTGTGGGTCACTATCAAAAGCTGTCAAAACACTTGAAGGAAACATATACCTAAATGTACATCCAACACACCATGTTCTCTAAGCCTTTCAAACTAGTAAAATTTCCTTTTGGTATTTGGTAATTGTGCCTCCATTTCCTTTTTCTTCTTGTGGCCCATTTAAATATTATAAACTTGTCTTCCAGGTGTTTTTTTTGCTTTTGCTACACTCTCCACAGCTTTTTCAGGTCTATTACTAGGTATTTTCCAGGCTTATTCTCTCAAAAGTATTTTTCCTCTTCTACATTTAATGTGTTGGGTTTTCTATTTCTAGGGTTGTAGTTTCCTTGAGTGCTTTTTCAAAATGAAAGTTATCTGTCTTCACCAGCAATACTTTATCACCACCGCAATCATTTCCGAAAGTTCTCTAGATGTTAACTATTTCTAAGCTTACTTTCCTGTCTACTTATCTCCTTTTGACACAAGACAACTGTGATGTTTTAATAGCAATAAACCCAAAAGCAGTCAGCCAGTCACTTCTGCGAGCTGATGATGCATTCATCAGCAGGGTGTTGGCTGCCATCACAGACAAGAGGTCAATCTACTCCACCTCATGTCCTGTATTGACAGGGACCTGCCATCCTCCAGTCTTTTGAGAAGATGTGGAACTGAGCCCACCACACAGCAACGCAGTAGGCAGGGACCCTGAAGTTAGTCTTCCTAGCGCTGCACATTTGGACTGCACTTTTGCTCTTAATCCATGGCTGTCTGGGTCAAACTCACACCTATTCAAACTGTCTTTCTAGACGAAAGATGTAATCAAGTTTAAATGTGGTGGAAAGGGGTAAGTCCAGGCTGATAGAAGATACAAGCTAGAAAAGCAAAAGGTGCAAAATCCTGGTGAAGTTGTAGAGGGATAAGAAAGAACAAGTTCTTGATGGTCACAGGACAACCTACCCTTTGTAATAAGAGGAAAGGATGCTTATTATAGGCATACTTGTTTGTGAAAACAGTATTGGGAGTTCTCATGGCTTGTTTCCTTGAGCAGGAATAGGTAAGGTCACTTCTGGATAAGACGCTCAACTGGAAACCCAGCTGGAATGTATTTATAGTACAAGGTTTACAGAAGGCAAGATGGAGCATCTAACCCAAACTATGGTAAGGAAAGGTGACAATGTTCTAAGCCTTTCTCATCCAAAATCCAGAACAAAATAAAACTTAAGAGGCTGCCCAGAGAAAAGCCAGAAAAACTCTTCCCACCACCAGTAACTGCAAGGTTTCATTTATTCCAGTACCCAAAACCCAGTTTGGGACCCATTCATGTTATGCTTCCTCAGTAATTAGATGCACATACAATTAAGCAAAGTGACGCCTCACCATTTATGAAACCTCAAAAGAGTTTGGATCTTTCAACAAGGACTTTACCCACTCCTAGGATGCTGAGCTTGGAAAGAGGCAAAGGATACAAGACATGGCTGGGAAGACAAATCAGGATCAAGAGCAGGTGGGAAGGTTCTCAGGAATTTACATTTAAGATAGTAAAAGCTCCCACAGTATGTGCTAACTAGACAAGTATTACTTTTTACTATTTTTTAAAAGCATGTTGGAAGGATTGTGAAGTAATCTGTACTATACTTCACTGACTTACTGATATACAGAATTGAGTATGGACTCTTTAAAATTTATGCTAGTGTTCAGTTCAGACAGCATGTGGCTGCCTTTCCCAGTCATCCCTATTCTTACTGTGATTTTGTTAGGTCAACACTCAACATGGATAGCCACAGCTTCACAAACCCTTACCTTGATTGTCCCATCCACCTTTAGTCACTGGCTTTGACTTCTCCTTACCAATACCTACAATTTCTGAAATCTTTTCACACATCCCTCTCTCTGACAGTTCCATCTCTCATGCTTACTTTTGGCTTCCCTGAAGCTTTTCAGTTCACATGATAGTACCACTTTTTCTCAACTCACAAGCTCATCCCTACCATCTATTCCTTAAGTTTAGATTCTATGTACTGGTAATAGAACCATCAACTAGAGCACACAGGTTCCCCCACTACCTGAATGCTGAGTGTTCCTATGAAACCATTCATAAGCAGAAAATGCTTAAACAGCAATTATCATTAAAAGGGAAAATTCCTCAGCATTCATATACGGAAAAAATAATCATCCAAATCATGCCAAATAACACATAAAACCTAAAGGAACACATTTAAGGAAAGCAGGAATGACAAACAGCCAGCTTGTATCAAGTCGTTGCTGAAACAGGAGCCAAGAGGTGCCACTTTTTCTGGTGTGGTGCACATTGCCTTTAAAACAGCTGCTGCTAAGCAAATGCTGAATACCATTGTCATAAAAGGAAAAGGCCTCTTCCGATTTCCTTCAGCTACCAAATACAGCCACTAATGTAAATCTTTCACAAAAGCAAAGTGGTATAAAACAAACATTCAAAAAGTGGGTGATACTTGTACTTTCAACTCCCTGGACTGTTTCTTCCACCTCTATCAAGAATTAAACACCTAACTTAACTTCCTGTTACACCCACAATCAAGCAGCTCAGGGTTGCTGGAGAAAATTCACACCACAGGTCTGCCCTGTTTCACTTAAATTCATGACCAAAACCTTAGAGGGATTTGCTGCCCAAATCCTACTACATTTTTTATTGTAACTTATTTCTTCTCAAATTCCGGTGTTAACCTGCTTTTAAATGACATTAATACTCTAATTTATCATGAGTAACTTATACTTCCTTTTGTGCTCCAATGGTGCACTACTGCACAATAAAAATACATAACTAAGAATACAAATACTTTAAGACTCGGTTACAATCAAAACCACTATGAACATTAGAGAAGCCCAACTACCCTAAAGTAACTGCACGGGGCATGAGCAAGCTCACTGGATCTCCCCCAACATTACACATACTTGATATATCAATTTTCATACTACTCTGTTTTAAAGGAAAACATTAACATTTATATATTAATAATTTTTAAAAGGGAAATAGATGCCATTACTGTATTTACAATTTTAACACTGTAAACTCCACAAAGGCATTTTTTCTGTGTGTACATTACCATATATGGTATTTTATCACAGTGAATGCTGAATATAGCCCAATGTGTTTCCACTTGGAATTTTTTGGCAAATGAAGCACAGTCCAATAAACCATGTATCCAAATGTGATAAACAGAATCAGTAGTCTTACTGCTATTTACATTAGCTATGTAACAAAAATCAATATTCTCTGGATGATGCCATTATAAATTATAAATAATTCCATGCTAAATGATCTACAAATAATTATTGAACTCAACACAGCCTTCTCCAGAATTTGATTTCATGATTTGTGAAAATTTGAACACTTCCAATTCACCATAAATGCTGATCATTACACGATAAAAAAGGAAAGTGTTTTAGAAAATGAAGAAAAAGCGAATCTGACATGTTATTACTTAACTAGCACCTTTGAGCCTTACAAGAAAACTCAAACTTTACCTATACCCTTTATATGGATGCACACCCAAAGATGACCAAAGGAACAGATGAAATACATATTTAGTGGGCATTTATGATCTGAATGGAAATTAAGTTCAAATAGGCCCATTAAACTCTTCATTGAAAGATATTTTGTTGTAGAAGATCCACACATTACTCTCGCACAAATATGAAATGTTAATGATTATGATTTGATTTATATAGAAGTGGCCTGTTATATAACATTAAGTTCAAAATGCTCCAATTGTAAAGATAATGCAACTTACCAGTATAAATACTCTTAATTCTATAAGAACACAAGACATTTCATCACAAACTGTAAGTTCAGCAGAGCATGTAGTTTACTTTTACAAAAACTCATTAACAAAAAGACTAAGTATATTTAACCCATTAGTTCGCAAAGTGAAAACTTCCATTGCATTTATCTCCAAAACAGAGAAATAGGAAGCCTGAAAATGTCATGGTCACTTTACATAAAGACTAACAGTATCTCCTATCCCAAAATAAAGTTTGTCTTTGTGTCTGAATGCAACTTTTCTTGATTGGGAAGATCGGGCTGGGAATGCTCCCAAGACACTTAATGAGAAGTAATACAAAAAGTTTTATTAAAACTAACATTTTTAAATTAACTGAAATGGAGTCAGAATTGTAGAACACTTTCACCAGGTAATATAATTTAAACTCCATTCTAGAACCACTTTGCTTGAAAGAGCATGACTGATAACTAAACCTGCCTATACAAATTTGTACACAAACTGCTTTGCATATTACACACTATAATCAAATGTGGTGTTTAAGAATCTCTTAGCAAATTTAAAGGGGGTAGAAATGAAAGACAAAAACTCAGAGATCATTTGCTTAAATTTGACACAGTGTCACCCCACTTTTGGAATTTGGCAGTAAAACCAGTTTTATTTCATTAATTTTAGTCCCTTTTTAGATTTACTCATTTAAATAGCACACATTTATGTATGCCCAACTCAAAACACTACCTAAATAATACACATAAACCCAAACAATAACTTTAAAACATTAACTGCAATGTATTTACTAAATGTGATTCTTCATACATCTATTTTAATTATTATTCTAACATGTTTAATACAGACACCATGAACAGAGGGTTAATATATATCCAATGTGGGTGGTGAATACATCAGAAAATGTAGGACATGGCATTTTAAATTTTCTATTTTAAATTTTCTAATTCAGTTCTTAAATTAAGTCATTTCTCCCTTTTTTATTTCTAAAGATAATAAATTATATTAAGGCTAAAGCAATTAAAGGTTTCTTGCTTAATTTGATCAGCTTCTCCAACTGTGTGTATAAAATTATAAAAACACTATTTTACTCAAAAACTTTTAGAAACTGCATTTCAACATCTAAGACCATAGCAACAGGTATGCCAGAATGCACTGTTTCTGGTTGTCTATATAAATCCCATGAGCAACTGTATTGCCAAAATCAATAAAATGGAATTGTTACATAGTAAGAAGTAGGGCTACTAAATACACCTTCTCCACCCTTGAAAAAAGAACAATGTCATGGCTTTAATTTTGTTAGGAGGCATAATTTTTTATTCAGGAAAAATATTTCCTTAAATGTTATAATGAATTTTATTTAAATGAGTATTTTATTTTTCTCTGTAGACCAATTAAAACGAATGCCTATTTTCTTTCATAAGCAACTGTTTGTCCAATTCCACATGGAAGATAAATTGATGCTTTTTCTTCTACCCTAAAAATTATAGAACTTTTCCCATGAATTTATTTCTGTATGGATTGTTGTCGTGCTGCTGCCAAAAAAAAAAAAAAAAAGTTAGCAAAGGATATGGACACATGGGAAACAAACTATAATACTAGTTTATAATGAAATATATTAAACATTGCTTAAATATTAAACAGTAAAATACTCCTATATTAAATAAATAAAATTTGAATTTATTGTGTGGAACTGTAGGTCAGTACCACTAATAATCGGGCTGGTCTAGTGCAAAAGGTGGCCACAGAAAAAGAATTAACAAACAGGAAATTTAATACTGGTATTGTTTTCATTAACAAAAGTAAACCAGTGAGATTCTCAATTTTTCTGGAGCATAAAATTACTTAAGTTTTAAAAAATACTGATGTCTAGGTCTTATCCAAGATAATTTAAATAAGAATCAGGTTTCAAACACGGACATTCCTAAAGCTTCCCTAATGATTCTAATGTGTGATCAGGGTCAAGAACTGTCATTAAAACCTATATAACTTCTTACTGTTACCTGACTCAAAAAAGGGTTCTATGAATAAAGAAATGGGAGCTTCTTTTACCAGTGAGGCAGATAAAGAGTGTCTCCAGTTAACAGTAACTTATGGTAACAAGTTTATTAATGTGTACCCATACCCATTAAAGTACTTGCTTATGCCTTTTCATTCCTTATAACTTTATATATTTTCAAACTCCAAGACCAAGCATAGTTAAAGTACTTTTTTGTGATGACTCAGTTACACTGAAAATACATCATTCATCCATGCATAAACTATTTACTGAATGCCTACTATGTGCAAGGCACTGTGATGGGTGCTACGGTAGGACTTAAAAGTCATGAGAGAATGAACAGTGATTAACAAAGCTTCCCCCCCACCCCACACTCCCATTAGTGGCTAGAAAATAAATTACAAGGACCTAAATATGAAATCAAATTGCTGAAGGAATTACATACTAACGATCTGATTTTAAGATACATGGTATAGCATATTCTTTTCCTAATGTTTCTTACAGTATTTCCAGAAGCCTTTGAATATACATAAGGCAAATTCAAGATAGAAAAATAAATCCTGTTTAAAGCAGATGTTCCCAATTTTGACCACACTCTTATATCAAGTAAATTTCATACATGACATAAAGTATAAATACTAAAAATCTTTATAGAAAGGTAGTTCATGTCCACTTCTAGTAGTCTTAACAAGTAATCTTACATTAAAATATTACAGAGTCTAGTCCTTTACTACTTTATCATGGAAAAAGTTTACACAATACATAATTTACTCTGAAGACAGATTTATATGTCGAGAAATTCTGAACAATACATGAGGTTTATTTTTCAAGAGGATGCAGAGGAGGAGGGAAGAATAGGGGGCAGAATTTTAAACCTTATAAATATCCTAAAATGTAGTAATTTTAAATGTTGACTTTCTTCTGAAGAATCTAGTGAATTCCATATGAATAAATACTTTTTGTATTCTCTACTGGTATGGACTTCAGTGGTTACTGAAAAAATAAATAGTAAGTGCTTCTCATCTGTATGACAGCGTAAATTTTCAATATGAGGCTAGGTAACATCAGCTTAACATAAAAAAGATCTAAATGTTTATAAAATAAATGTTAACCAGAGAGAGACCACTGAGGAAAAAAAAATGAAGGGGAAAAAAAATGACAAGATGAATGATAAGCAACGATTCTAATAAGAAAAACTTTCGGCTCCAAGTTGCTTTTAAGTGGTAAAAGGTAAAATTAAGACACAAGGAAAATGCACATTCACTGTACCTTGGATGCAATACTGTCTAAAGTAGAGTAGTAGTAAAATATTTCACTAAGTTAAAATATAAGTTTTATATTCTATACGATACTGAGTACACACATAAAAATACCAGTGTTTTTATCTTGTTTCTGTTCAGACACTTACTGAAGCAAATGTGTTCTTTGGTGTCTGGAAGAGTTTATCAATATTTAGGGATAATGGAAGATAAGAATTCCAAGATCAACATGCCGAGAAAGAGAAGACTGAAAATACTATCCCATATAAAGAATTAAAGATGAACTTATACAAAAACATAAGGAAGGTACACTGCAGTAGGACTCACACCTTTACTTCCCCCAAATCATAGTCTGGATCCCAAAATAAAAAGTACTATATAGCCTATTAGGTTTTTAATCTGTGTTTTGAAATTTTTCAAGTGGAAAGATATCACAGATAGAAATATATTGTTCTAAGTTTTAAAATCACCAAAGTCAGTGAGAATGTACATTCATCAAATGTATTCATCATAAGTAAAGAAGTCTTGAAAAAGCTGAAGTTTGACCAAACTGAAGAACTGTTCTTGATTTTTCATTATTCCTTTTAAAATAAAGAGTAAGCAATATAGTACACATACAGACATTTTGATTCATTCAAAATAGTGACATCCTTTTGCTTAGTTTTGGAAGTTCCAGAAATTAAAATTTAATACCATTTGTAACATAGTATTTCAAGAAATGGAATTAAAGAGCAATGAAAAATCAGAAGCAAGATGGCTAAAGAGCCTTATAACCTCTAAATATACACACATTTATAACCTGTATTTATTATCTAAAGAAACAAATTTAAGTAATGCTAATTTTAACCAATGGAGAAAAAACTTCTATCAAAATATACAATTTCCATTACAGACTAGAGGGCTAATGTTAAAAAAATAATTGTAAGCCAAAAAGTTTGCTTATATGGATGACAGGCATCACCCCTTTGAAGCATAAAGCATCAAATAAGATCTTAAAAAAGATCGATCTGTGACCTTCTTCATTTGTAAGTTCTTGATAAATTCATAAAGCTTGAGTCTCAGTCTTTACATCAAGGTACTTCCATGCTTCTTAATCCAGATTTCCAGGAAAAAGGGAAATCAAGTAATTCAGAATCTCAAGTGGGATTTATGTTTTACCATGTACCTGAAAAAAGAGCATAATAGGTTATAATGATTAAAAGTTGAGGTAAAAAAATAAACTGTGGAAAAGGATGTTTTCTAAAGAAACCAGAAAATTGATGCAGTAACCTTTAGGAATATAAGGACTTCTGAAGTAAACCAGAAGAAACATCCCCCAATCCTCCTCTTTAAAAGAAAGTCTTCTTAATACTGTAATCTAACTCTCTCTCTGATTTGAGTGATACATGTTTCTTTAATAACTGGTCCTTATATTATTTATCTGAAGCATATTGTAATATATTTCTCTTCAATATATTATCAGTTATAATAGCAGGGTAACTTAATCACCTTTGACTTTGAAGAAACCCTTAATATTTAATGAGAAAGTTATCCTAAGGATTTTAAAAATTACCTCAATGAGAACAATTTTCAGTAGTGTTAACGATGATCATACAGTATTTTTAAAGTTTCCAATTACAAAACTGCTATTACTATGAAGGGTTTTAAAAACTATTTATGCTGTTAATTAAAATTTATTCAACAACTAAATTATTTTCATGAGCTACTCATAGCTCAAATCCAGAGTCATACACTTCTTGGTATTGACCAAACAAACCAAAAAAAAAAA